>LUCM01004571.1:14798-35227 GCA_008360955.1 Fasciolopsis buskii | reverse complement strand
CAGAAAGGAGACAGTTGCTGTTGGATGATCACTTTCCGTGTCAGTTGTATCCACTGCATACGTGAAACACGTGGCATTTATAGAACGTTCTGTTAATAACGACACGGTTGGTGGCGAACGACGGTAACCAGACGCTCGCCACAATAGCATAGCACGGACGAAGTCACCTCGACTGATGAAATGTTTGCAATCAAATTGCCCAGCTCAGCCAACAAACCCATGCTATATACATAAATATAAATATAAATATATATATATATGCATAAATTCGTCTAGGAAGGATTTTGATTTAAACAAAAAATGACCTCGCGTCAATGTTATCTAAGCCCGGTACAATTTTATCGTGATAGGAAAACCGCGAACAAGAAACATCAAAAAAATTTTGATATCATAATGTCGAGGATGACGAACTGATTAAAAGATCTCGATCAATTTAAACGTCTTTTATGAAATGTTTTAACCATTCCAAACAAAACGAGGCCACCATTTACATCATTCATATTAGGCAAATGCACGATGCCAACATGTCCTTAGTGGAGAAAATCAATCACAACCGGCAGTAACCACAGAGGTATTTACGTTCCGGCTAAAATTCGACGATAGAAATTTTTGTCTAACCCTGAGGTAGGTTATCACTGATATTTCACGAAGCGTTATCCGGATAGAGTAGACTAATATTGGAACGCTCCAACGGTAAGCAGATATGGAGTATGGACCGATCGCCTGATAAAGCAGGGAATACGATCATTCTAGGCGATAGCACAAATTGCTGAGCCCGTGAATCTAATGGTTGGCTGATGCATGGAATATTATTATTTTTTTATAAATCTGACTGAAGATAATGTGCCATGGGAATCGCGGTGAACGATGAAAACGATGGGCGAAAAAGGAGAAAGAAAAGAAACAATGTGTAGAGTTCGTAAGACATACTATTTCTTCCATCCCCATCCCGATGACGAGTCGGGATCCATGAGTCTCTCTACGGGCTTACTACTACTCGGTTGCCCAAACCGAAATAGAGGGTCAACTTGGGTAACTCAACCCGGGTTCTTTGATCAAATGGTCTAATCGACAAAACAGCAGGACAACCCGGGGATCACGTAACCCACGAGGTGGGTGGGGGGAGGAGGTGGTAGAACAGACGAAAGGGGCATTCAAATATGTAGAAAAGATTTTGTTATTACAAAGCAAGCATGAACAGGATGCTGTCCACATCGGCTGACTCATTGTAACAGTGTCATAAACAGAAAGAAAGGGAGTTTTCACTCGCAGTGTTCATGGTTTTTGTTACACGTTACTGCACGTGTTCGCTGCTTACCACAACGTAGTGTAAATAATCTACTGTGTCTACCGTTCACTCAACACAAATCTGCTCGACCTTTCCTGGTCCACCTGTGCGGTTGCGCACTTTTGCATCTGGCTGTTTTTTTTCGCATCACGGAATCCAGGGTTCCTGGGCGTGAGACAAACAACTCCGATCAGGGCTGAGGCATTTGGAGGCGGATGAATGGGATATGGTGTGACCTGGAGAACACTAACAAAATAGACATTTCAAGAAGGAAGTTTCTTCGGGGTAGCTATCCCACCTCCCTATTTCGGTTCAAGTTGCTAATTCTTACGAGAATGAGATGAGAAAACCTCACAAACGAATCAAAACAGAATACACTACGGATGCTGGATTTCTAGCAACGCACGCTCCGAATTGTTGCGAATTACTCACACTTTGTTCCCCTTAGGCGGACGCGTAGTGTGATGGTTGAGATATATACACCGTGGTTCAAATGGGATATCGACTAAATTTGTAGCCTATTTATTACCTAAGTAGTTCCAAAGGTTGTGCTGTATTATCCAGAAGGTTTCTTGGATCTCTCGGAGTAAAAATAATACAAACTGAAGTAACTGTTTCCTGATGCTATTGCCGACTGAAACAGAAAGTGCTCATACGACGCTTTCTGTGAGTTCCGACAAGAGCGAGCAATATCAGACAGCACACCGATGTTTACGGATGATATCATGGATTTGATAGAATCGCGCATGGAAACTTGCCTACTGTTCAATGAGATATGGTATAAACAAATAAGAGGAACACCCATGGGATCACTACTATCAGGCTTGTTAGCTGGCAAAAACCATGAAACATTTCGAGACAAAAGCATTCGAAACAAACCGCCCATGCTTGTGGATTTGATAGGTTGATGATATGTTTGTTGTGTTAGAAAAAAACAGAAATGGACCAAATTCAACACCTAAACACGATAGTGTCCAGCATAACATTTACCAAGGAGGAGGAAAAAGACTCGGCTCTACCGTTTCTCGACGCACTAATTAAGAGGCAACCAAACGGGAGCATAGAGATAACCGTCTACAAAAAGCCGACGACGACGGACCACATAGTCAATTTTAAAAGCAACCATCCAACCTGCCACTTAAAGAGCGTACCCTGTTCCATCGAGCCGACACATTGCAGCACACAGCACCTACGGAAACAAGAGAAATCTAGGTTGTTCAAGTTATTTGCGGCCAATAAATATCCAAAATCTTTCATGAACACCTGCATTCACAGAAAACAGAGGGTAAACACTAAGACGACCAGATCGATCGTGGTACTTCCATGCGTACTGGGAGTATCCGAAGCGGTCGAACGCATCCTACATCCGCTAGATATCACAATCGCCCACAAACCGACCGGCACCCTGAGATCAACGGAAAAGATCGTGTCGAACAGCACGACCAGTCAGGGGTAGTTTATGCCATTCCGTGCCTCGGATGTGACAAACAGTATGTCGGTGAGACAAGCAAACAATTACGCACACGCTTGCCCTATAACGCGCTGACCCACACTCGCAGATATGGAACCACTGTGCACAAACAGGTCATGAGGTCAACGCAAAGATATTCAGCTGGACAAACAGAAGGGGGGAGTGACTGATTCTTGAAGCCCTCCACTCGAATAACCCGTTCAATCGGGACGTCGACATTGATAAACATTGTCATCTTAACAAGACCCATGATGTAGAATAGAGACAACCAGACAGACAGCGCAGCACAACGAGTGGAACTAGCGATCCCATTCGGTCACTCATTCACGTTAGGCAATAAGTCCTAAGTTGGATCGGAACGTCGCAATAAACGTTATAACTCAATGTACGCCTTATAACCTCTAATATATATATATAATATATATGGTGTGATAAATATCGACAGAATTCGGACGCGTGATGACTTAGTAATTATCACGTGATGTTAACGCTTTGAATATGGTTTATCGAAATAAATATAATTCTGGTTAAAAGCATGCACATCTGAGGATGGGCTTGTCAGATTGAGGCAAACAACAGATGTTGCATACGATCTGAATCGTGGATGAGCATCGATGACAAACATGGTCAATGTGTGAGAAAAGCATCACTTACCACTTCCTCAACAATCACGGGTGCCGAGGCGGCCTCGAGCTGTGCAGTGACTAACGAAGTCACTAAAAAGAACGAGGGGATGGAGAACAAGAAGAGCTTCGTTGAAATCATTCAATTGTGTCACGTCTGTCGTAGCCAATGAAATCCATGGATTATAAGTTTCAGACTTTAGCTGATTCATAAAGAAAGTCGGATGAAGAAGTTAAGTTTAAAAAACTTCACTGTAAAGTGCCCAGTGTGTACGAGAAGGAAGAGGAGCAGTGCATCTAAATTATTACTGTCAGGTTCATCGGAGCACTTCTCATCTCTTAGGTCTACTTCTCCGTCACTTGTGACTACGAGACTGAAGCACGCACTAGTGATCACAATACGGCAAACCGCTCGACAGGTGGACTAAACCCGGTAGACGGTAGTTGGGGCCTAAACACATCCGGGAGGCATCTCGAATGTGAAAACATTTGTTGTTGGATGGGCGGAGGATGTGGATTGTATGATTCAATGGCTACAAAATAAACTTGTTTAATGAACAGGGTTTTATGGGGTTTTGTGCCACGAGTGTTCTTGAAGAATAACGAGCGAATTATCAGCTCAATTTGAGAAGCAAATCCCAGTTCGTTTGGATGTGCCTACTGTATAAGCCGGGCATTATCGATTATCAGCTTCGTCATTTTTCAATGTGTAGGAATGAGTTAAGTGGAAATGTTACACCTACATAAGAGTAAAGACCACCTACTACGGGTTAGTTCCCAGACCAGCAATACAAGTGTACTCGAACAGTAGGACATAAGTGCCTTATGTCAAGTTAAAAAGAAGTAGCAAGATGAAGGGAATTTTCACCAGATAGTTGATGCCAATCAGATGCCACTGTCACGATGATTTGCGACCACAAAACTAAATAAACTACAAAAGAGAAAACCAGTTTCACTTTGTCAAAAAACTAGGCGCATTAAAAAAAACAAGGAAAAATTTCGAACACACCTATTACAATGATTGCGGCAGACAAAAACAATCGGCGATCTCCAACTGGATTCGACAGTGACTTTGGTGGTAGACGGTAATCTACTTTGACGCGGCTCGTTACCATATCTGACTTATGGAGACCTTTCTAGGTGCCATGCCATTGTGAGCTTTAGGATCACAGTTACCAGTTCCCCGTTCCCGTGCAGTTGACCCCAGAGGCCACGGAACATGTTCCTTTCACTATGCCCATGCGCAAAACTTGCCACAAAAACGCTTCCCCATTTACCCACGTGGAAATGGGTCTTCTGGAAACCCACCCTGAAAGTCTGATCGCGCCTACAACAACCAAGGTTCCGGTTAAGATTTTCATACCAATTCAGCATGTCATGGACACAATCTAGACCTGTTATCCGACCGCCAGCTGTTTCGAAGATCGGTAAACACTAAGAGATTCTATGTACAGGCGTGCGCGAAATATGACCCAATCACCTCAAACTACTCAACTTCACCGCTGTTTCTAAACGTTGAGATACGTTATCCAGAACCCTTAACCTATGCCTTGTTCATTAAGCTCACCCAAGATAAAAAGAATTGATCGAACTGGTATAGTGTACACTCGCATTTTGGCCGACAATCGGGCATCATACCGATGGCACAGATCAGCCAAGTTGGTAAATGCCAACCAAGCCAACTGTGGGTCCAAGGACAGTTCATTCGATATAAAACCTCTTGGTGAAATGTAACTGGTCAGGTAACATTTATGTTTCTTCCAAATCAGTGAGAACAACGTTCAGCTACGAGCCAACCAATCACGAAGCCCTAGTTTACACTTCGAGGTTGTAAAACATGGTCACACATGCCAACACGACTCCTTTCTCACGCAAAGATAAGGCCTTGATACAATCACCTGAGTTTAAACGTCAAAAACCCTGGGAAATATCATAGCTTGTGGTGATGTACGGTAGACGATGAATGTCATCATCATAAGGGGAGTACAGATTCAACTGTCGTTGCACAAGGACTAGGCAAAAGAACCTAAGTAAGCATAGACTACTTACAGTCAATCATGGGCGCGCTGGGAAGTTCACCTTCTTTCAGATCTTCCGATTGGGGTTTGTAGTTACGAAAAATTGGTTTCGGCAATGGGGCATCTTCATTTGCCTCACCCTCCTCATCTTGCGCCTCATCATCGTCAGCCTTGATTGCACTAGTTCGCAGTGATTTCTTTTGCCTAAGCTTTGCCAGGCGACGTTTGCGGCGCATAGCCTCATCACGTAAATGCCCAATCGAAGGATTATCTTCAACTGCCTTAGCTTCGGTTGCCGTATGCATGACCTCATCGTCCGCATCATCTGATTCTAGGTTCATTGTCGTCATCTGAAAGCAAAGAAAGTTCCACATGCGATTAACTGCAAATGTGCAGACGGTCAAATGCCCGAAGCAGTCGTCGCAATGCAAAAACTCAAGAGATACCGCCCATAAAATGTGTGCGGGAAATTTGGACTTAATAGCGGAGGTCCAATCTAAAACTATAATTGTATTTGTAAATTGACGGTGAAATGAATCATTAAGCTGAACAGTTCAATGGAAATCCCGAGTTACCTTCGTCTACAGACAACAAATAACCCAAGCACTATTCCTCAATGGAAAGTATTCTGAAACAGGTTAAGGGAATTACCGGATATCGCCTGTCCCTATTCAAGCATGCCAATTCCTTATTAAGGGCGAACACCACCAAGCAGTGTCCAGATTTTGTCGATTTGAACGATGTTCGCTGGACGGCAAAACGAAATAGGCTCCTCTGAGTCTGGATTGCAACTTATGGAGCATGGTGTGTCTGCGTAGCCTAAATAAAATTCATTTCGAAAACAATAAATCGATTTGAGTCTTGTTATTACGTAGGGACGAGGATTTATCATTAATGTCAGCGAAACAATGAAATTCGATCCCTTGGGGATGTTATCACCTCGCCACCTTAGCTCATACCGGTATTGACGTCACCACTTTAGTGGCTCACCCCCACCGCCGGTGACATTTCATTCGCTAAGAATCAACGAACATCGAGAATAAAATAAAAAGACCCCAAATAGGTGATAAATGCGACAAAACAAACGTGCTTATGTAGAAGACGAGACAATGACGCGTTTTCCCATGTGCTAGGTATCTGATTATATTCAAACAAGGTATCTTTTATGAGCGTCGGTAACTCGCATAAAAGGCAGACAGACAGTCATCCTGCAGTCCATTATCTGCAACACCAGTGAGAAAAAAAACAGTGTAATGTTCGAGGATGAAGGGAGCAAACAACAACCACTAGAAAACGACGAATCACTGAACACCTGGAGGAGAAGAGCCAGTTTCCGGATACACAGGACGCCAGTAGATTAATCAAAATCTCTAATCATAAACACAAACATATACGCACACACACAAAGCCCATATCCATCGGTTCTCTTTCTCTGGAAGCAAATAACAGTCACGGATTGTACCCGTCTGCGAGAAGGGAACACGGAGTGACTGTAGCAATTATCACGAGATTAGTTTAATATCAACAGTTACTAAGTTCTTAGCTTCGATAAAACTGCGTCGTTTGACACCGATTCGCGAGAGTAATATCCCGAATAGCAGGCCGGATTTTGTCCAGGTCGAGGTTGCATCCACCAGATATTCAGTCTACGGCAGTTACTAGAAACGCTCCACACACATCGCCACCCTAAGATCGTCGACTTTCTCGACTTGAAAGGTGCGTTCGACTCAGTGAATCGAACAGCACTATTCAGTAATATCCACCGGAAGGGTATAACAACGAAATTCGTGAACTTGTTGCGAGCATTGTACTCGCATACCTATTGTCGCGTGGGGGTATACGGTGAACTATCAAGTTCATTCGAAACAACTAGTGGCGTTCGACAAGGGTGTTCCATCTCTCCATTCTTGTTCAACTTCGTCATGGACGAGGTGATGGAAGATGCATTTAGGAGGTTTCCGGGATGTAGGAATCGAATTGGGAAACGGAGGGAAGCTACTTGATCTAGATTGCACAGAGTACGTCGTTTACTTGTTCGAATTCGTGAACCATCCAAAACGTGCGCTTTCGAAGAATGTAGCTCGGTTTGGTATGTGCTTTGCACCGTCAAGGTGTAAAGTGCTGCTACATGACTGGATGGTGAAAGACCCAAAATTAATACTGTATGGAGAAGAACTAACGATTTTGGCCCATTTCACTTACCCTTACCGTCGTAACTGCTTGTCGAACCATGGTGTCGAGCCAGCAAATGTGAGTACACGCGCATCGAGGGTTCGAGTGGGTTATGCTGGGTTGAAACAGTTGTAAAGTTAGTCTGACATTTTGCTGAAGTTGGAAGGTCTCATGTACAGTACCGCAGTATGCTCAGTTCTATTTGACGGTTGAAAGCCATGGAATAGGCGTGCCGGTGATGTTCGTCAATTGCAGGTTTTCTATCACCGATACCTATGTGGTATTGCTGAGATTGGATGGAGTGACCGGGAGAGCAATGTGGAAGTCAGCAATCTAGCATTAAGTTCCAATTCTGAGAATACCTTATCTCGGCATGAGACTTAGTAGACTACGCTGGTTGGGTCACGTGTTGTGTATGGCGAACACTCGCCTACCATATCGTGCCCTATTTTGTGCTCCTCCCAAGGAATGAAAGAAATCATGTGCAGGTCAACAGATGAATTGGCAACATGGAATTAGAAAATGTACAGCGGACTTAGGCAAAGTAGGTGTTTCACGCCTTCGTGATTGGGGTCCGAAAGACTCGTCAACTAGCTGACTGGAGACACTGAAGGATATGGCAGTGAACCGTGAACAGTGGCGATCGTGTTGTCACTTACTATCGAATCAGAATGATTGAAAGGGTGCGTTTGTACGGTTAAACTGTGTTCCGTGTGTTGGCTACAGTCTAGGCCCACTCCCTGTTCGCCTTGGATATTCACTCTTTATGGAAGTATGTAACCTTGGCGAAAAGGAGGCGGCCAGTGAGGCTTGCCTTGCTGTTCGACGCTGAATGATGATGACGGATTTGTTTTGTTCAAGTTATTGACAGACATTAAGCAGTCACATTGGAGATTATTGCGACTGCATACAAACTCCACTTTTAGAGCCTAGCGGCTGTGCTAAAGGGGGTCGGAAACCAGGAAAATGCTGACCTCGATCAGCACAGCCAATGGTCGAGAAAAGCAAACGTGTCTGCTTGCCCACCCCCCGCCGCCGCATAAAGGCAGTGAGTGGATAAGCCGCAATTGACCTGAGTGAGCAGGCTTGTCCATGTGCAAAAACAGTGCAAGCATTTCCCTTTTGGAACATTCGCCATAACCCGCAAGCCCCACTGCACCGGCAGTGAGAAGTGGCAACAGTAAACTTGACTGTTGTGCAGCATGCCTACTGATGGCCGCCTTATGTTTGATTTTCTGTAGTTTGAATAATTTGTACGCTTACTATACCTCCAACCACGGTAGGTTCGCTGTTCTTATGCTTCATATATCAGCCGATTTTTATGACATGCGTCAGGCATCAGTGTACTTGAGAAGATTTGTCCCATAGCCACTAGGGTCTGACACACAGGAGGGAGCGGCAACCTTGAACTTGAAACTTGGGACACAAAGTCTCAGTTGCCGAGGCCAGCGAGTTCGTGCAACAGTTTTTCAAGCCCTTTAACCTTAGTTAAACGGACGATCAATAGCCATCCATTGTCCTCGCTGGACAGGTTGTTCCCTGCACCCGGCAGTGAAACTTAACCGATGCGGTGCACAAACCGCAGCACTAGCGAATCGAACGAGCTGGAGTCGACCGTAGATAAGGCAGCTAACGGAGTACTGTTTCGTTACAGATGGCAGAAGAATCAAGCGGAATGTAAAATCGGAGAGAATGCTGAGTGAAATGCACGCGAACATAGAAGGACAACAGTGGAAAAACAAGAGGGATTTTTGGATAGTGGACAAAATTCTGAATGCCCATTCAATGAGTGTATTTAAAATGAAAACATGCGCAGAGGACATTTTGCTGATAGACAGCGGTGGCGCTTGACCACGGGTTTAATTTGGAACATTCACTCATTCGCACATAATCAAAGAGAGGAAAATAGTCGAACGAATGGGAAACGAGATCGGCATTCAAACAAACAAAGAAGGAAAGAAGCCAAGAAGCGCTTAGGCTGGAGATTGACACGTTGAAAATCTCTATGTACACATAGGCAAGGATGAATGCAAATGATTAGTCCCGGTCTGGCTGGTTAGGAATAAAAAAACAATGTGTGTGTGTGTGTGTGAGAGAGAGAGAGAGATAAAAACCAGAGTATACACTTACAACAATTGTGAAAGGACAAAACAGGATCATTTTTTGTCGATTGCAATGAGATCGACTGGTGATTGCGAAGCAAAAAGAAATTCTAGAGAAGTTGGACAAGTGGAATGAGAAAGAAATTGAATAGGTTATCAGTTAAACACCATTATCACGATCACGATAGTGACTGAAATGCATGAAAAAATAGATGAGGAAAAACGACGTGATCCACACATACGTGATCTTGAGGTGATAGGTTCGAAGACGATAGTTACAAACACCGAGAAGATGAAAAGAGGCTCCCAGCCGCTTTTTGAGTAGGAATGATCGTGTTCGGCGTTCCGGACGACTGGACTAAACTAGGACGAGATTTTAAACGCAGTGAGATAAGCGTGATAGTGGACAAAAACAAATCTCCACCATATTATGTGCGTGAGTCCGAGGGGAATCCAAAGTCGGTTTTATAATGGCGCTGGAGTTTTTGAAAGCAAAGATTCTCGTTCCGGCGCATCACAATCGTCGTTATGCAGAGCCGTGGTCAATTGACCGGAATGAGAGATAGCATCCGCGGCGCATTTGGAAGGGACCGGGAGACAAATTGGATTTGGGCTTGCTTGAGATCGATTGAGACTCGGAGGTCGGAATACCGCAATCGGACGTAATGGAGCCAGGCTAATATGATCAGTCTGTTGATTTTCGTTGGTATCATTTGCAAGATACACGTCCGACAGTTCCACATCAGAAGATGCATTCAGTCGAGGTTGGGTAGTCATAACTGGTGTTCCGGATGGATCTGAAGGAACCTGGGTCTCTTGTGCCAGGGTGGCAAGTCGTTTCGTTACACATCCAGCCGACAATCGAGCTTCCGCATCTTGATCCCAACACTCTTCAACCGTTTCCCAAAGTGTGCACATGAGCTGCATAGGAGAAAGGTAAAGATAATCGGTGAATGGAGGATTTCTGCAAAGAAAAAAATGGAGCTAGACCAAATATCGTGAAAAGATGGCGAAAATAGATATTTTTGTCGCATGCTTGGAAGAGGAATTTCCTAATAGATTCAAGGTCCCAAACGGAGTAGGGCCAGGAATAGTGACCGTGGAAATTGGAATCTAAACAAATCAGGCGTAGTGACCAGCCAGACGGAAGCAAACTGTTATCTACTGTCAACCTGACGGGCGGATCGCGGATTCGAAATTCTGACATTAGACGTGGCAAACACCCAATCCACCGATCACGAAACTGCTCATCTAACCACAACTGACCACGGTTTGAAAATTGAGTCACAGCTCAATCCTATCCGAAGTACGGCCACGTTCATCACCTTCCAATGAAAACGTGTATCATGAAGAGAATTGCGATAACATAGCAAGTAGGTCGAACCATTCACATCTGAAGAGAAGCGTGATCCAATAAAGTGTAGTACCACGCATACCGAACCAAACGACCAACACGGGGTTAAAACTCGAAGATTAGGTCGCCCCCAGTTGACTTGATTTTTGTGATTTACTCTACCATGAAGATGGAATACAGCTTCGTTTGAAAAGATAGTATCACACAAAGCTTATCACGTTTTAAGTGACTCGAGAAATCACTTGCGGCAAGCACGTTTTTCTTTTTGTCTTTTAAAGGATCGAGGCGTTGGTGATGTAACAAGCTGTGACCGGATGTGTTTAACAACCATAATTTAGGTCTGTCACCCAACTTTAGGTTCCTAGCGAAGATAGTCTGAAAACGAAATGATCGAGCCGGACACCGCATGAAAACACAGTCCATGAATAATGCCTAGATTACATTCCCATAACATCCTCACAATCATCGGAACTTTGGAAGCGCTTGTATCCCGATTTTGCCGAGAATCGCCATTCATGGACCCGTGAATGATCGTGATGAGTACAGTTTAGGCTAGCTCATTTCGCTAGTCAAGAGAGAACTTAGATCATTTTGTTTGAGGTCGGACCGGATCATGACTCAGTCCGGTTTTTTCATATTCAACTGCGCCTCGTTCGGTTTGCACATGATGACGCAGTTCTGCCCAATTCGTGGATTTCATTGTCGAGTTTGTGTGGTGCAGGCAAGTTAAGTCAACATCTGCGCATGTTCACTTTGGAGTGACAGACTAGGGATTTCCGTTTTTGATCGAGGTTCAGATCGTTTCGATTATCATGACGCACCTAGTAGATCGATATCACAAACGGCGGAATAAAAGCAATTCACTTAGGAACCGTTTGCGATTCAATTTGGTGAAATTGGGTCAAAGAGGAAAACATGATGAGATAGCAAAAAATTCATCCAATAAAATGCGTAGTCCATGCATTCGATGAATCGATCGATTAGTTTCGACGTTTGTTTTTCCCACAGCGATTGAGTAACTTGTGGGACACAATCGTTTGACAGCGAATGAACGTCAATGTCTTCAGTTAGACTGTGTTCCGCGTGTTGGCCACAGCAGCATTCTTGTTCTTTCCCGCCTGTGTAGGTCCACTCCCTGTTTCCCTTTGATATTCACTCTTTTTATAAACATATGAAACCTTGGGGAAAAGGAACGACGATGATGATGTATTCATATTTTTTTGGATGAGGCAAAAAGCTACCAGGTCGATAACGATGACATACACTTGGCTTAGTAGAACATGGTGAAAACAGCCGACCTTCGGAAAAAATGAGACCCCTGGATTGACAAGAAGTCAAAACCTATCAGTCCACGCACCAAGTCCAGGTGCGATTCGGTTGATGAATCGGTTTGCTTTGTTATACTGACTTCTCGGAGGCGGAGCTGTACGCTATTTGGCGTGCACAAATGAGCGACCAGTAAACTTGGTTAAGTGGATAAGGGGCGAAGAGACTAAGCAGTGACAGTACCCGGAGAGTTGTGGGGCTTCGTCGGGCAAACGTTCTCCAAATAAAACATTACAAGTACGCCGGTGGGACTGCGACGTTGTAAATGTGCTGTGGTATCGAATGAGGTCATCATAGCTTACCTACGCAACCGAAAACTCTGTTTTAGCACGGGAGCATAAACTGAATAAAACAGCCACCGGCTTTGCTGAGATTCCGAGAAATGCTGGGCATCTTGACAGAAGTGATCAAGAAAGCACCGGATCTCATAAAAGCGGTGCGCGCCCCTAATGCCAGTCCATTATATAGATCTCGGTTTTTACTTAATCAGTACAGTCCCCTTTCAAGCGAGTAAGTCCTGTCAATCCGACCGTGTTTGCCATACGAGGACAGTGTGCTTTGTCAACTGACGTATTCCATTCGCACACACTTATAGTGAGAGACAGGATGGGATAAAATAATCCCGGTGCTTTCATCACCCACGCATACCTTGCCATCTTGCATAGAAGTGTGTGAATATTGGCGACGCTTCCGAGTGATTCGATAGAATGTTCTTCGAGGTTTAAAATTCACTAAACCGACTACAATCGTCAACCATTTGTTCAACAATCTGGTCGTAAACATGGGAGATAGTCAAGCTAAAAAACAGCCACATGGACGGAAAGGCAAAGACCGGACGTTCGATCGATACTTCAGTTCCAGTTTGGGTTGTTACCTGGGTCAGTGGGCTAATTCGTTGTTGTTAACATAAAATAAGGACGCGGCCCGATCAATTCTGTTCATTTTCACAAACAATTAACTTTGAATTAGTGTGTTCCGGCTAAAGCTGTTAACTAACAGCATTGCAAATTTGTTTCAGAAATGAACGAAGAATAAGGAGAGGACGACTGCAGATATAAAGTTGAACAATTAAATTGAAGAGAAAAGATGTCAAATTCAAGAAAGCCACTGACAGTCACAAAAAAACCATACCATTCATGGTTGGCTCTATCATCGAGTAACGGGATTGTCGTGGACTCCAATTTTGGAGTATAACTGGACCCAAGCTTGCCGGGATGCCCATTGACGTGTACATTCCTTTTCAAAGGGTCCTGAATCTAACACCTCTATCTGTTCTGAACAATAGAGCATGAAGAGATAGGTGATCCTAGTTGGATTCAGTGCGCTAAGATCCAATCAATACCTTGCGTCTAAATTCCAAGCTGCTCACAAAATTTCCCCTCATAAAATAGAAACACCAGTGCCTGAACATCGACAGTCTTCGCACACTGCTGCGTACATTTGAACTATGGTCGATAACTGGATGTCATTGCCAACGCCACAGATGTCTTAAATTGGTAGATGGTATTCGGTTCTTCTGTATGGGGAAGGACGTTCATCTGATATGCAGAAAGCAAGCTAGATACTGCTAATTAAACCAATCTACTTCACCCAACACACACCCTTGAGAACGAGGTTCGACTTCGAGCTAAAACAGACCTATTCAACAACTTACACTATGAAAGGGCAAAACATTCCAAACATAACATCGCAATTGTTTGGACGATAGAGAAATATGCCCAACTTAGCACGATCATCATTCAGAAGCACAATATCATTCGGATATTCTGGGTCAGACAACTCACTGTCTGAGCAAAGACAATCCCACTATTCTCAAACGAGTATAGAGCTGGCTATTTAAAACATTGAACAGGAAAAACGAAACGGACATCCTTGACGAAATCGAGTGAAAAAACGCCACCAGCACAAATTCGGCTTCGGCTGTTCCCGTTCAAGGGCAGGAAAAGGGAATGAATTTCTTTGGCAGACATCATACATATATGTGTGCATATAAACATATAATTTGCTTCACGTATGGGTGCAGTGGGATGCCCAACAGCTATTAGAAACCATTAGACGAGGGGGTCCGGCAACCGTAACCCTGAAAACCGGAGTGTCACAGACCTAGATGAAGTCTCATTAGGCCAGGTGTCGGGTAACGACCAAGACGAGAGCAAGTCGCCATCTACCACCCAAGTTATCAGTCAATGTAAGATTCCAGCCCCCGGCCTTTTGATGAAAGATGTTTAGCCTACTGAACAATCGTCGATGCGTTGTCATGCCTTCTTGAGGAGCTGATTGGTTGGTCCTACTGAGCCAAATGCTGTCCAATCAATCGACTCAGCAAGATTGAACTTTGTCTGATTTGTACACATTACCATACCGCGCACAACTGGATGTCCGGCTTGCGAACACTGTCCTGCAAAACTCGTTGGGTCTCGGAAGTGCTCAAACCTTCGAACTAAGTCACACCACTGTCGCGATTTGATGAACAGGATGGGCCATCAACAGGAACGCGTTTTTTGCCTTTGAACAGATGCCACGGTATACGCCTATCTCATTGCACCAATAAAGTAATTCGTAATTTTCAGAATAATAAAACAGGATGATCCTGAAACCCCGTGACCGACAAAGGAGAAAAGTGACGTTTGCAAGACAGTTTACGAAGACAAATATCTGTACATGGAGGCATGGTAGCAGCGAGAGGATTTTGACAATAATACAATCATCAAATTAGGCGTCAGTCTGGTAATTGTAAGGTCGACCAGAATAATTTCTAACTTTATATAAAGAGTCACTCTAACTCAATTGATGGAGGATTCTGAGATGTTTTGTTTGGCATTACTCGGTGCTAATTACAGTACAAAAACACGAGACGTACCGGATCGTCAGCCCAGACTGGGTTGAAGCGAGGTCGCTGTTTTTCATGGGCGACAAACAATTGCAACTCTTCCATTGTGGGTGCTGGTCCCAGTTCCGCTTCAAATGGGGCGCGATACGGCTCGTTGATTGTAATTGGATGCTCCACAGTGCCCGTGCATCGAGACATCAATTCCCAAAAAACCAGTCCCATAGCATACACATCGATGCGTAGATAGGCATCGCGGGAAAATTGTATGGCCCCATCCAGTACCTCGGGTGCCATGTAACGACGAGTTCCAAGCTGGTAACCCAGAAGGAATTAGACATAGTAAGGAAACAATCGACCAGATTTTTTTAGCAATCATGAAAAAATTCGACTGCTGGTTGACTTGTTTTTCTTTTTTTGCCGGTCGGAAATAACAGCATAATCGGACATTGGTCAGATGATAAACGAGATATTGAAGTCAAGGCGATGAAATCACCGTTTATACACCTCAAAAATCGACATCGACGTTCTCGCACTATATATATATATAGATATATACATATATATATATATAGCCCTTTGGTAGATCTTCCACTGTTTCTCGTTCTGTTTTGCTCTTTTCAGTGCATGGTGTTGCAAGATAGCAACCGAAACTAGAACGCGTTGGTTAATAGCTGGGCAAAATGAACCGAATCCAAAAGTCAACACCGAAACCTGCAATGGGACCGACAACTTCCTTTTTACTTCTTGGGTGGATATTTCAACAAAGTGGGCTATTGGGCGACCATAACCAAAAGCGTAAGATTACATCATAGTGTATATCCAAAAATGTTCCCCTGGGTTCAATTTTGGCTAGTGGTATTCAATTCAGAATAAGAAATGTATACTACTCCGAAACTATGATATCTAGCTCCGTGTGTGATGGGGAAGTTTTCCGGTGATCCATACGTTCATGTTGAATTGCATTTGAATAGGCGCGCGTTGCTTTCTTTACTTGAAAATTTGGCTCGAAAATCAAACGTATGAAAACGATACAGGGAGAGGAAACAGTTCAATGCTAAGGAAGAATACCGGTCGGGCTGGCCGCACATATTCATCTACTGTGACTTCTTGAGAACTTGTGGCGCCCATTGATGTCCCTCTCTCTCACACACACATACGCACTTCACATTATCCGTTGTTCCAAACATCAATTCCATCGCAGACTGGCAACACCTATTAGTCAACCCGATGCAGTTGGCACTACACGCAATGGAATTTGCCAACTTGCTGTACACATACCGTTTCATTTGTAAGTAAGCTTTCTGATTTGACGTATAATGTTGAAAAGCTATTAATTGGGAAACATTCTTCAAAATCTATGGGACATTTTTTCAGCAAGACTTCACTGCGGCAGAGAAATAGCTTTTAGCCATGAACCTATTCGTCCACGAACAACTCGTAGATGATTAACAATGCGTATGTCGAAAGAACTAGGTTTGGGGCGTCTTAGCTGTGAGCCTAGTGTTCGCAAATTGTCGTACCATAGAAAATACTGTCATCAGTATTATTAGCAGTGTCATTAGAAGATACCAAGATGCAATTGTTCGGTGTCATACGGTCCTGAACGTAATCCCACTGCGTCTAATCTGACCTTGGTTGTGTCAGGAAAATTTGAAATTAGATCATCAACCCGACACTGCTCGATTCATCCCAGCTGGGTAATATCTATTTCGATAAAATCAGAAGACAGAATTTGGTTCCCACACGTCAGACTTACTTGTGGATGAGCGACTGAAGGAAACTGGCCCGGATCGAAACGAATAGCCAGACCAAAATCAGCAATACAAGCCGACATGTCCTGTTTGAGTAGTACATTACGTGAATTCAAATCGCGGTGGGCCACGCTGAGTTTTGGGTGGCCCATTACAGAATCCATCCCATTAGTTAGTGTGGTTTCTGCATGGAGATGAGTGAGACCCCGGGCCACAGAGATCGCAATCCGAAGCAATTCGGGCCATCCAACTGTGTTGGTATGCAAATAATCGTACAAACTACCCAGAGGATGATATTCTGTAACCAGCCAATACTGCACATCCGGGACGAGCCCGTCGTAGTCATTAACCTGGAATATAAGAAGGAAACGAATTTCGTCACTATGAGCGTTGAAATCCAGAGCCGTCGCACAGGATAAAACATATACCAATTCCGTTTGGCAGAGACGAGATGCAGTGCACAATTTACCCCACATAAAACCACCGGTGGCATTATCATCCACCTGGCAAATGCGTTTTCGTTACTGGCACGGTCAATCGCGGGACAATTACTTGTGAGGAAATCTTTTAGGTGAGAGAGAGAGGGGGAAATGGAGGCCTGGCTGGTTCGTGCCTATAGTAGTCTTTTCCTCGCAAACCGTCCTGGTAAGTCCCAAATCAAGATGATTCAGACAGCTATTTTTTGTCTATTTTACTTCCCTTATTAGTGAAATAACAAAGTACATCATTTTTTAGGAGAAGGCTGTGGCCACCAGAGGGCTGCCACGTGGGGAAATTGACCAGCGGTGGAAGGATTCAAACCCTCGACCTTTACGTCCAAACGCCGCGACATTATCTGCTTGGCCACCGCCGGCCTTCTTGTAGGGCGAGAGTTAAAGACTTTCGTTTAAACAAATAACTGCCTGATCGGAAGATCGAAAAATATGGATTGCAGGTATTTTTGCTGATAATCTGCACAGAACAGCAATATTTGTAGGGCACAATAGGCTGGCGAAATACTGGTTCACTAATAAGCAGCACTTTGGCCTGATACATGTTACGCGAATCAAATTAAAAAAACTTGGTTATGAGATAACATATAATAGTACGTAGAATAGTCATTAGTGCAATTCCAATTGTCCATCATCAAGGTTGGAGTGTACGCCGTCACCCTTTAGGTCAGCGGTTCGGATTTTGGAGAGCGGATGAAACGTCGGTTTGGTGAACATATATGCATGACGATTCTCTAAAATCCGGTCAAAAACATGACAGCAGCGTATTGGTTGGAAATTGATATCAAATTGGTCTATGGATCGGGATGGAATTTGTTTAGTTCAAGACGTAACGGGTGGACGACCTAGACCGAAATAAACAATCCGAACAGTGTGAGAAAAGTGCAGATTCATATTCTGAATGCAAACGCATAAGAAGGGCCATTTCAAGATCTGATTGAAAAAAATCGGAGTCATCGAATTGCACGAACAATGTCACGATCGGCAACACGACTGTCAAGAAACTTCGTAATTTGCTAACGATCGTTGAAATTTGATTACTATGCGCTATTTTTGGATGCCACTCCATAGAACGGTTCAATTCGAAACAGCCTACAGAAAGAATGGTGTCTCAACTAATGAACTCCATAAACTGCGACAAAAACCTGTCGAAATTAACAAGATACGATTCAAGGTCAGCGACTGGAAACGATTGAATTTTGGATTTGACCGAGTAAACGAGGAACACGCGCCAACACAAATTGGAAATAAAAAGTCTAACTCCTGTAATCCACTTTAGACATATTGGCACGTGACAGACCGTTGACCATATGGCCTGGCGAGTACACTGTCCTCTACAACCACCAATCGAGCAGCTTCTGTGGGTCTCACCACTTGAACCACCCAGTCACTACAGATAGAGACCGGAAGAAAAAAAGGACCACTGACTATCTGTTAGGCAACGAAGAAGTGCGATAATGAACGGGACGCGGTCACAACAACGTAGATGTTTGATCCAAATCGTGTTGGGCCAAAACCAGGAATAAATCGCATTCTATTGAAGAGTAATCATGAGGACGAGTGAGTGGGAACCCACGGGTTCCTCACCAGCACGGTCTGCGAGACAGGAGAGAGTATGATTACGCGGAAAATGTCAATGAGATTATCCGCTCACGGTCCGACTGATTGAGTCCATATGATGTCACCACGGCCAAGCTTGACCTTCGTGTGTGCACGAATGCGAATATTAATCACTAATGCCTGCGGGAACTAACAAACACGATGGAGGATATCTGTTCATTGACGGCAATGGTCGCTGTGCGGAGCGACCAAAAGAGCGTGTGGATGAGCTACATGTGTTTGTATTGCCCGTTCTGGAGCAGCGATTCAACACGCGTGTCAGTGTACACCGGCACCTTGCTTGCCAAGTTCGTCTATTCGGATCAATCTCATGGATAACGGACAGCGGTAAACAAGAGCGCAAGCCGCAATAACCACAGTTCATATAGAATGAATAAATACGCAAATTGAAAATGTGGTGAACCTGCAAGAATGGGAAAAGTAGAATGCTTCAGCAACTAACGCGCGAATTACAGTCAAACTGCACTAAGGCACCTTTTTCGACCACTGTGACTCGACGGAAAAAGGCAAACATGTTTCTATTAAACGGCAGAAAAACTGTCTCGAGCGAGTTGGCCCATTCTTCAATGGTTCAAGCGGACTGGTCGCCAGATGCTTTGGAACCCAAACACGAAAACGCAAGACGATTAATTTACCCAAGTAAAATGCACATTTTCCCACTCCACACTGCCACATCGTCTGATGACTTTCATAGGGCTTTTCCACCGCGTGGGAGGACTCGGTATGGTAGACGAGCGTTCACCGTAAGCAACATGTGACCCAACCAACGTAATCTACTAAGCTTCATACGCTGAGATATTATGTTCTCAGAACCGGTACCTAACACTAGATCCCTAAACTCCACAACACCCAAGCCATCATCCCATCCAATCCTAGCGATACTACATAGACATCAGGGATCGAAAACCTCCAGGCGACGAACATCTCCGACACGCACACTGCCCCATGTCTAGCAGGCATATATCAGAACCGAGTACACTACAGCACAGTACACAAGACCTTCCAACTTCAGCCAAATATCAAGCCTGCACCACAAATCCTTCAGTCCAACGTTCGCCAATTGAGCCTTGCAGATGCGCGTACTCACTTCCACTGCCATGCTACCATCCTTCACCACGCAACTTCCAAGGTAAGTGGAACGGTCCACATGCGTTAGTTCCTCTTCACCCAACATTAGGTTTGCCACAACAGTCGTCCAGTCAGTCTTGTAACAGCACTTCATACTTTGAAGATGAAAAGCATATGCCGAACCAGGCTACGTCCCCTAGTGCATGCTACGCATCTTGCGTATACTGCAACAGGTAGGTGACGTCATCGGTGTAATCCAAATCACACAACTTTTCTCCACTTGTCAATTCGACACCTAGATCCTAGAGAACTTTT
>LUCM01004571.1:0-13932 GCA_008360955.1 Fasciolopsis buskii | reverse complement strand
CGTATATGAACTGAGCAATTATTCAGCGGTTCCCATTGGGTTACGTGAGCCTTAGATCACCCTACCACCTTCTGGGATAGATCATTTAGTCGAAGGCTCCGGGTACGGTTTTTAAATCGACCCATATTTCGGTTCAGCTAGCCGGGAGTCACGAATCTCGATGGATAACCGATGACGTGGCGATGGGAAATATAACAATTACCATGTGTGGCGAATTCTGCTCGTCGTTTCTGTTCTGCCTCTTGTTCCCTCAATGTTTTCGCCAAGGCTCTGATAGCACATAAACTCTGCTCAGACTTTTACATAAGGTTACATATGTTATTACTATATCATATATATATATATATATATGTTCTTTGATATGGAAACTCTAAACAATATGATACTTATGTTGCGGGAATTATTTCGCGTTACGCGCCAATGAGCTGATTCAAGTAAAAATGCGCGACTGGAGAAATTTCATACTTTGGCTTTTTAAGCCACTACCAGTAAGTGTCAAAACTGATTATTATTCCTATTATTATTGTCGTTGTTGTTGTTGCAATTGTTGTTACTATATTATGCAGAACGATAATCTAGGATTTCCGAAGCTATTGTCACAAGGTGTGGTAGGTGAGACGACTGAGGACGTTTTAGTTAGTAGTGTTGCCACATAATAAAGTCACTTGTTATCCTCGTTTTTTTATACGTTTTTTGTCTATACCATGTCGTGAAGCACGAACTGAAATCGTGGTCTGACGCTAATCATTATTGCGAGAACTGAGCGAATGCTTTGACAACACAGACGAGTTGGTTGAAATGCAAATCCCGGAACGAACACGAAGTAAAAGTAGCTTTGAACGGCTACAACAAAAACGTCAACTAAAATAAGCCGAGAATGGTGTTTATAATCTGCCAGATGCGGCATCTTGGGTCCACCGGTATTTCGGTCTGTCACTCAACTAATCCACTTCTTGAGACCCCAAATTCACCCACGGTTGCTGACTGTGCACATGATCACAGTGCGATTGCAAAAACAACCCACATACCGAACTCCAATTAACTTCACTGACCCAGGTGTAAGGTGAGCGATTAAAAGAAATTCCGCATTTCATGGTAATCCGTTTGAACGAGCTTCAACCTCTATTTGTCTGGAACTCTTTCCTACATCGTAACCAGACTGGTCTTTCCGCTATCTTGTCTACAGACTAGAGCCTGGGACAGAGCGATTTTAGGAACACCTCACCGGCCATAATTGAGCTTTTGTGCAAATGAATCCACAAACTGTCAGTAAGTCAATTGGATGCTTCGCAACCGAATTGGGCCAGTTAGGAGATGCTGTCGACATGAATGTCGACCTAACGGGCTCGAAATTCATTGAGTGAGACAGTTGCAAAACCATACATCCAATGACCTCCATAAAAACACGCTACATTGGCTGAATCACGTTAACTTTACAGACGTGCTAATCCGTTACATCTTAAATTTAAAACGGCAATGTAGGAAGCGACATGAAAGAGACATTGGGTGAGTCAAATTCTATTTGTCAATGATGCCAGATGCATTGCGAAACAGCACGTGGTCAAAAACGGAGTCGATTGGAAGGTTGAGCACTGGAAAAAATGTCAATCTATCCATTTCCATCGGATCCTCTTCTGCGCCTGCTTCAAAAGCGTGAAATTAAATTCGCCAATCACAACGCCTAATGAGGCTTTTGGAAAATACGTTCTAGGCATCAAAAAGGACCTAACAAAACCGCTACTGAAAGTCAGACATAAACGAGCCTCTCTGGACTGAGTGATCCGTCCGTATGCATGACGTTCTACTCGGTGCAGCAGTCATTTGAAGCGACGATTAGAGTTCGACACACGATGAACGACAACTCATTTGAATTATGAAAGGTTGAAAATTCTCGGAAGAAATGAATGTTTGAATTTCACGAAATAAGTCACCATCTAATATCATCGCTCAAATGACCATTAAGAAACCATGGAAGAAGCACTGTACAGCTGTTTCATCCTTGTTGGGAATCATCAGCAGTGCATATCCGAACTGACACGCGAACCCGGAACGAGCGATTTTGAATCGAACGCCTTAGTCATTACGCTACCGGGCAGGCTCTGAACGGTTTGCTGAACTTTACCACATGATCTCGCATATATCCGCAAGTGATTTTCACGGCCAAGGGCCGCTAGCGCACAGCGATCGGTGTTTGAATTGTAAGAATAACTGAAAGCTCAGTTCATTTATGGACAACAGTTTTAAGCTTCAATGAGAGCCAATTGTGCCTCTTACTTTAAGAATTTAACCACAAATAAAGTTTCCTAAAGTTGTTCGAACGGATTTCAAACTAGAAGTCGTCAATGTTGACATAATCTAAGTGAAAAAACTCTATTGGCTGGTCAATAATTTCTAACCAAATGATGCCGTCACCGATGGGTTCGTGTGAACGGCTCGAACGAATCAAGGAAGTCTCGTTTGAAGTTGGAATCAATTCACACATATCGGACATTGATTAAACATGTATTTGCTAGCCTAACCCACCAGAGACTGATAAAATTCAGAGATGTAATGAATTCACGTTGTTCACATGATCGAGGTTATTCTTGTCAAAAAAATGTATCACAATTAATCATGGATTCATTCAATATACGACCACCACCTGACGAGATGTGAATGCCCAAGCGACGAAATTTATTTACTTGGTT
Source organism: Fasciolopsis buskii (assembly GCA_008360955.1). NCBI lineage: Eukaryota > Metazoa > Platyhelminthes > Trematoda > Plagiorchiida > Fasciolidae > Fasciolopsis > Fasciolopsis buskii. The sequence goes on along the minus strand of LUCM01004571.1, from coordinate 11,245 downwards.
CCAGTCTTTCCGTGCCAGAACAAGGTTCAGTTTTTGGGCAAGAAAATCCAGTAATGTGGTAGCATTTTATACTTAGAAGACGCAAAACAAATTGTTTATAGAGCATAGGAAATAAAAAAGACATGTATGGCGCTGAACAGATAGAAAATAGACGACTCATGCAAACCAGGGCAAATTTAACCAACTCGATAAAAGGTGCACACGACAACAAGTAAAAGGGAATGCGAATTCCCCGTCTAAGTGTAAGGATATTCTGAAATTCATAGGGTCCGTATGCAAAAAAATCCGGCATAGATAACGATATGGGAATTGTTGAATTACCTGATCTGCACCGTAGAACTTCAGTATGTTCGGATGAGCGAGGCCAGGCAATCGGAACAAACTTAGCTCAGTTTGCCAACTGTCTTTTTGTGCAGAGCGGAAAATTTTCACTGCCACATCTACAACTCGTGTTGCACTGGAATCGGGTTGGTTTGAATCACCGAGAGAAGATGTGATCGCCGGCAATGTTGGACTGACAGTTGAGACCGATGGAATAGAGATGCGCTCCTGGTCCTCACTTGGTAAAACAAAACGCCCATGCCAAACTTGACCGAAACAACCTTGGGATTTCAGCTCAAGTTTTGTGATCATTGATGCTAACTGGAAAAACAAGCATTTCAATGACACGAAATTTCAATGAGATACAGCGAAAAGAAGAAAAAACAGTGCGAATACAAGAGGAAAAACAATCCATCTAGTTACTCATCTAAAAGGTATCTTCGCCGATTAATCTAGTTGGCCTTGCCACTTTACATCACAACTGAAAACTAAGGATTTTCATTACTAGAAAAAATGACGAGACCCAATCAGTAAATCCAATGTGTAATGAAGAGTTTGTGAGACGAATAAGACAAAGACTGGTTTCTTGAATTTGCTTTTAAAAAGAAAACTGAAGACGAGTGACGAGAGAGACCAACTTGTCAGTCTTGAAGGGAACGAGAGAGAATTTACCTAGCTGCGTGGCCGGTCTTTACAAAAACGCGTTTTTCGGAGCAAAAGTGCCGAGGAACAAAGTCCGATGTGGTAAAGATAGAAACGTTGTCCACCAGTTGGCAGACATGGGTTGAAACAGCTCAAGAAGAGAGAGAGCGCGCGAAGAAAAGCAAAAGGTGCCATTCTATACACGGCTAAACTATTTAAGAGTCGGCCAAATGAGAGCTTTATGTAATGGGATAGGTGATGGGGAGTAGGTAAGCATCTGGAACAGAAAAGAAAGCCAATCTCGAGAGCGGCACGCAAGTAAGTCAGAACTAGAGGAAAACATGATGAATAACATACATAATAAAGGTTGAAAAAAAATACAACCTATGTGGAAAGCAAGTGGATCGAACTGAAGAATGAATGCAGAAGAAAAATCAGACAAAAGAATGATATAAGCAGTGTATCGAAAAATGGATACGCCATGTATTGGCTTTAATTGTGAATGGTATAATGTTAATAACACAGCATTGCTGGTAAGTTGTTGGCAAGTTTTACAATCAAATTGATTGTAAAACTTGTCTTGAGGAAGACTACCTACGGTAGTCAAAACGTTGGCACATTACATCTACCAACAACGCTGTGTTATTAACATTATGTCATTTACAAAAAAAGCGACATTAACCGCGAAACCAATCGTGTACTTCCAAGGAAATTTCGTTCATCCATCAATATGCGAGACAGTCTACTGAAAGTGAAATGAAAACTGAAGGAAGAGATATACTTTGAGTGGAATCAAGCCACCGACCAGGGTACAGTTTGCCATACTAACAGTTGGCTGAGACCAATGGATGGACCTCATGGAGTGTAACCGAGAGGATTTTCGCGCCTCCTTTCACTATGCCGTGAGCTGACTGTACCAACTCACAATCCGAAGTACACGGATGGGATGAGATGGATAACAAATCCCGACCTTTGTGACTTCTTCGGTTTCCTGATAATAAGAAGCTCGGCTCTCTGACTGCCAACGAGACTCGCCGTTTAACGCGATTGTTATTGCGATGTTCGTTCCTAAAGATGCCTTCTACAACGAAGTTCAGATTTTAGTTAGCCGTATACTATGGCGCGACATCTTTCTAATTACAAGAGGTTAGAACGCCCGTACGTGAGTAGCAGATGAGTACTAGGGAGATTTAGCTTCGTTGAGAGATGCGGAAATAATAACCACTTAGTCACGTTTGCGGATCCCAATCGACACCCAAAGTGGCATCTGCTGGCGTGATACTCCAATGGCGGTAAGGCAACGCATCAGGTGGACTAGATTTGTGTCTTCACGCTGATCATTATCGATGGAGGATGATCGAGCATACTGTGGCAGCAGAACAGGCAGTGTCAGTGGTACGAACCATAAGCGCAAATGCGCTCGCCTCAAGCCTTATCTTACAGCATGACAGAAGGCTCGTCCGCAAAACAGAGTCTAAGTGTCCAAGCTTATAATCCCGGAAAATGTTCACGCGTTATCAAACGCGTATAGTATATAGTGCTACCACGCGCTCGGTACTGGCGTACGTCGTGGAATATGCCCCCAAAGTTTACTATTACCCATCAACAGGTTACGTCCACTGGCTACATAGCCTCGTCCGTGTTTGATATGAGCAACACATCAGCACTAATGAAATGCACTGTCCGGGGTTTTGATATTACAGACTTCTCGTTGGAAAAGACAACAGGATGCGCCCGGATAACCGAAACGGTCTGAGACTGGAGCAAAACGGAAATCCCTAATTACTTATCCCACCATAAACACGTACAGATTGACTTTGCTAGCCAGCAGCGCACGAGCTCGACAATCCCCAACTCAACGATGGTTGTGTCATCATGTGCAAGCTCCATGATGCCAAATTGAATCTGAAAACCATGAGTGATTCAAGATTTAATGAGGCCTCGAAAATGATTAATTCAATTTTCACTTGGTGAGACATGAGCTGGCAAACTCGGACAAGGTAGGATAAGTTAAGTTAAGATGATGACGAGAACGCTAAGGGAAGGAGTATTCATTCCTACGGCACCCGGATTGGTCATTTCATTTTCAGGCAGTCTTCGCTATAGACCTAATGTTGAATGAAAAAGCTGAATTGGTCTCGTTAAACGCGTTCGGTAGCCGTGTCACCCACGTGTTATGAGTTCAAATGACTAGATCTTCGGAAAAAGTCTGACCTGCACTATCCACTGTGGGCAGAGTGAACAACAAATTCGTGCAACCAGGTTCCGTTCGTCGTAGATGTCATTCAGTAATCCGCAAACCAGTGCCAACTGAAGGAGTCATTCGCCTTACGGGAGTTCGTTAAAGCAGACCCTCAGATCTCTGCTAAGAAGTTGGCACGGCAGCTATTTATAAGTGCTTTTCCAAGACGTATTTAAAATCGCCTAAACTTTCATTTTTCTAAAATTTCATCAAGGTATCACAACGAAAGACGAAGCCAGAGAAGAACATGCTCTTTTGCGAGTAGTATGTTGAGTCACTCAGGATAGCCAACATTGTGTGAAGATATTACCTTTCCAGGCGAAGCTGCATACCACTTTGGTGATGGAGTAAATCACAAAAGCCATGCCTACTGGGCACGAAATAATCTGCGATTTATGTTGGATACGCATCATTCTACCAACCGGAAAGTAGTCGCATGACTCGACAATCCACGGTACGACCCTTATTGGACCATACTTCCTCTGTTGAACTGTGAACGGTTCAACCTAGTTGTTGACGTTCTCTTACTTTCTTTTGCAATATTTATCATCAACATCAGATGATAGACGCGGCCATACATACTTTTAGCGGCATGGAGCAACGGCTCACTTTCCAAAGCCTGTCCGGTTGTGGTTAGATAAAGGTTTTCGTGGTAGGCGTATTAGAAGGGACGGGCTGATTGTGTGGCTAGCGAGGCCTCCAGGTTCTATCCAGTTAGAATTCATACGGGATCGACTGAAAAGTATGGTCAACAAACCACGCCGAAGAAAACTAAAGAAGCTTAAAGAAAACATTCAAACAGCTTTCGGACACACACGAATACGCGTAAACGACGGTGAAGGTATGTTTGGGACGAGTTTTTGACCTTCTAGTTGTAAAATGACGTTACAGAACTAGATCAGTTCGAAGCCGGACCGTGTATATTGCACGGGAAGAATTGGATAAGATAACTTGGACGGGTGTATCTCAGCTGATAGTCGTGCATAGGATGAAGTGTGCTTGCACATACAAAAAGCTTGTTTGGTATTCACCAGTCTAAGACATCTGTGGTGAGCGAAGCACTGATATCGCAAAACCCACTGGTTAGAGAAAAACCAAAACAAAAATCAGCAAAGACAGTTAGTTGACAAACACGGAGAAAACAAAACCATTCAATCATCAGTTTTCCGCTAGATTAGGCGATGATCAACTAACCAAATTTCCCCTTCACCGAGCATTTTGGCGGTGGATGACAATTCCGTTTCACCGAACTCACCACTAAGCCTGATCGTAAGTGGCATTTCTGTGAAACTTTCAGGGTCATGATGGTCAACAATCTTACCGGACTTCTATGGGACTGTTTCTTGATGGATGAAACGTCGACTACATGATGTTCAGCGACGGTTTCGAGAGGCCTCGGCACAGATAACGACTCAAACGTTGGAACAGTAATGGACCCCATATTAATCAACTGGATTCACGTCAATGCTTACAACGAATAATCTTGCACCAGCGTGATCTGGTTGCATATGCTACCTCACAAGACCACTCGATCAAACAGAAAAGAACCAGGACTAGGGGGAAATGCACTACAAAATAAAAAGTTGCAGCAGTACAGAGTAGAGAAGACATGTTGAATTCAAGAGCGTTACTGCCTGCGGGATTGATCCATATCGCCTATTGTCTCCGACCATCGTTTGGGTGGATCTCGTGGACCCCAGTCCGGCAGTCCCACTGCAACTACACCAAACAGTCCATTGCTTCCGATATCCATAATTTATTCTTATGCCATCGACTGGCTACCTCGACCTATTTTCTAACCATTACCTGCCTCGCGGAGCAACGTACAATGAGGTAGTCGTTCTGTGAGCTTGTACAAAACAGCAAAACCACATCAATTTACTCTAATCCAGTGTCTCTTCTGGAGATATCAGGCTCCAGTTTTAAGCGTATGATGGTATTCAAATACCGAGTCTTCGCACAACAGCTAAGCGGTTTTTGAACCGTATAGTAGAATCGGGCGAAACGCAACTACCCATTTAGGAAAATCCATCTAACTCATTCAATTCTTTCCCCATCAAGAACAGGGTTCAGCTTCGAGCACATCTAGTCCTTCAACAGCATTTTACACTTCAAAAGTGCAGGACATTCCACATATACACACATTGTCATTCAGATGGCAAAGAAATACTTGCCACCAGATGAACTATATTTTTATCTGTAATGCTCGTAAGCTATTTAGACATCCATCAGAGAGACAACATCTACGAAAAAGCGGAAGGGGGGGAGGGGGGCAGTTCCGTTGACGCTGATAATGGTAGCGTAACGGGCAGAGCGGGAAAAACTTCTGGGGGGGGGCACCTGAGGTGGTTTTCTTTCTTTCGATTACTTCTGCCAGACACTCGTGTTATTAGTCGTATCCGAGGGCAAAATGTTTGATTGAAGGCTGAGAAGTTCGTTGGTAGCTGAGAACCGGGATCACTCTTAATTTACCAGGGTTGGCTCTCTGGACAAATTTAGCCGACTTCATGAACGATTATGAAGTTCCGTCGCAGTTTATTGTATTTTCGAGTGCAATTTTTTAGGCGTTTTTCACCTCTCCCGAGGTCTTGTAAACAACTACGACCATAATTCATTGTTATTAGAAAGAAGTTATACTCGGTTTTCTTTCACAGTGTTGTGGGCATTTGTGGCATTTGTATTCACACACACAAAACAAGCATGCAAAAAGAAAAACAAGTGACTCAATTTTGCTCAAAAAAGAAGGACGGAATGGCCGAAAACAACGGGATTTCTTACTCCTTCGATTTCACCCGGTGTCAGCCATCCGGTACCAACTTTCGGTGTGCGTTGGGTCAATCCGGAAGAATGATACCCGAACGGATTGTCAAGTTCATCATTCTGTTTCAAATTGTCCAAATAACCACATGTACATTGGGCAATCGAGCCACCCAAAGTACCGTCTGATTTCAGTTGGACTGCTCCGCATGTGCACAGGCGATTGGACGCACTAGGTGGGAGAGTCTGATGTATAGTTTTTTTATTGGGAATTGGGGCGGGGTTACGACGAGGGAGCAAATGTTTATGATCAACAGTAAGATTGGAAGCTGTATACGAAAAACACGTTAAGCCTGCACTAAAATCTCACCCGGTAAGAATGTCGATTGTAAAGTGAATAAATCAAGCATAACAATATCCGTGTTGAAAAAACAGGTTAGGACTGAAAAAATTATCACAACGAAAAACCAGCATAACTCGTGGAAACGGAAAAAACACCATATCACTTGCTCTCGATCGTTCGCGAATTCATTAGAAATGTGACCATGTTCGACAACTTGAATTTGTTTCCTCTTCATTATTCTTTAGTTCTACGAGTATTTATGGTTCCTACGGTGGCTACGTGATGCTCCAAGTGTCTGCCATCGCGAAAGAATTGGGAAAGGCCACTACTTTTTCCTAATCCTCGTTCACGCCGAATTTTTCGGCTGCATTTCATCCATACATCGTGATGCGTATTCAAAATGCTGTTTGATTACTGATTTATGAGTTTATCAATCCTATTTAGCAATATCAATTTGATCCCAAGACTATGCGAACTTATATTTTGTCTAGGAGTTAGTAATTTTGAATTCCTCTGTCTTTGTTAAAAAAGTAACCGAATTACGACTTAAAGAGATAGAGAGCACCACTGTAAAGGGCTCATTATCGGTTAGTGACTGTCCTTATTGTGCCCGTGAGGGCGCGCACACACCACGAAGCTCGGTTATCGGAAGATCTAGGAGTCCGATCATTGATCATTTTCTGTGAAAGACGATTAATCCAAGTAGCCATCTCCGCTGAGTACTATGCAAACGTTGATGACCAAGTGAATACCCTCAGCATGCAACCACACGGATGACTGTTCACCTTCGGTGAAACATCAGATCGGCACCACGAGTGCTTAAGTCCACCGTACACCGATCGAGCTTAGACATGTATGATCACTTTCCATAAATTACTACTGTCCTTAGTCAACCAGCTAGCAAGGCAAGTGAAACGATCAATGGCTAGTTCCTCTCTATCGAGCACCAATCTCAGAATTGCTGACTTCCAGTCCTGCAACAGCACTTTACACTTTGAAAGTACGAAGCACATGCCGGATGCAGCTACAGTCCTCGACAGCCTGTCCAGTGCAAGTTGCGCATGTAGCGCAAGTTCGGGCAAGCACGCAAAGTTGACAGTGTATCATATTATTTGTCTACCGTTCTAAAATGTTTTCCCTTTCAACATCCCAGACTGCCTACCTCAATTATTTGTTGAACAAAGCCCTCATTCTGGACTCTCAATTTCGGAATCTGAACGTTGCGAAACCATTCTAAATATTTACATGGCGTAATCCAGGTCACACAACTTTCCCAGTTCAACGCCACCGTCTGCCTCCCAAAAAATCTCAGAAAGACTACATTATTGAGAAGAAAGTAAGGCGACCTAAAATGTCTTGTAGACCGGCATTTAGACCGATGTTTTAAGGCTAGATTCTGGGATATTGTGATACAACCAATAAAAGATACAAAGTCTTAAAAGTCAACTTCTCGTAGTCCGTCAAGTCAAAGAAAAAGTGGTGCATCGCCACAGCCGAGGCAATTATGTTATTTGGAATAATGTCAAAATCACTGGGACATATGCCAAAGTATTCAGAATTGATTAAGAACATGCCTCGATTTTACCATACCTGACAAGTGTACAGTTGTTCTCAATTTGTGGTGCAATGCATAGATAATCAAGACATCTTACAGAACGTTTACGTCATCGAGCCCACGTAGGACGGATCACGTTTCATACTCATGTGGACGAGATCTCAGTCAACCAGTTGAATGGTAATTCCGAACAGTTTTGACGTAGTTCCGACATATTGTAAGAAATAGTATTGAGTTGTTCGACACGATTTAATGCACATCAAATCGAATGGTAGGCCCTGTTGAGTTGACCGGGTAACTTTTAATCATATCCACGTTTCATTATTCGTCTTTCATTTTTAGACCGACTCATGCTTATCATTTATTTAACGAGTTTTCGTTACGCGACCGGTTTTCGTGGATTTTAGATACTCTCTTCTGATGGCCTCTTTTATGCACTGAAGAAACTATATTTTACGAACTGCCACGAACCAATTTGCTTATTGGGCAATCTGACTCAAACATCTTCGTGTTGATTTCACAAAACAGTTGACGACAAACGACAGCCGGAATCAGAGGAACTCAATGCACGCTGGCACAGTTCGCATCAGTCGAACGTGGAAACCAGCAACTCAGGGGAGGTGAGGGGGGAGTAAGGATGCAGAAAAATTCTCATGGGAAGGCCTAGTCCGAGTGAGAAATGACAGAGACCAGTGGACTAATGGTGACAGCAATAATCTTTAGAAATGACGAAGTTAGGAGTTACACAAGCGTCCTCAGCGGGCATAACCAAGTCGCATAGATCAAATCTGGCCGATGCTAATCAAACCAGTGGTGCGAGCCAAGTGGATGGAGGACGAGGAGGCGAGCGGGGGGAGAGAGTAAGTTTACCTGTTTGAATAGGGCAGATTTTAGCCGTTTTTGATTCAACTGACACAGAAAGATACCCAGGATCAGAAACAGGATAGAAATCAAGATTGGAACCAGCAACAATAGCAGCAGGGAATCGTGGCTTGCGGTTGGTTGGCTTTCCTCCAGTACTGCCAGGGCACTTGTATTGACCCATTGGGAATCTGATGTAAAACACAGAATAACGGAAACTGACAATTCATTCCACTCAAACAGCAAATCAATCTCAGGTGCCAAATAAGAAGCAGGGAAAAATTAGTCTAGTGGCGAAAAAAATCAATAAAATTGTGCCATTTGCAGAACGAACTAAGGAAAATTCAAAATGCGTGTCCAAAAGTTCAAAGTAAGATTGGAGGAGCATACGCCCAATCTCGGAAGCAGGCACTACAACAAGGACTGGTTCTTAGTTTCGGCAGACCTAGTTGCCATTCGTTTGAGAGGAATCACGTATGGGTTTTCACGAGCTTGCCTCAATTTCACACAATTCCGGCATCGACCGATGCACAACTTAACGGAAGCCTTGGTCAACCATCGGTGAGGTCAGTTGTCCGATTACGTATCCCAAATGTGATTTACATCAGTTGCAGTACTTTCGTCTGAAATTTAATGCTTAGTTTCTCAATTTCGTTTGACATTTCATAAATGTATTTTCTCTTGAACCAAACTGTGAAACGATACAGGTTGTAAATTCATATCAGTCACCTTCTCATAGCAAACCAGTCAGACTCCAAAGCGACGATCTTTTTTATCCACTAGTACCATTTTGACCGAAATGCGACATTTTTTGTAAGCAAAAGTTTGCACAATATTATCGAGAAGAACTACAGAGAAGTGAAAAGTCTGGCAATCATATTTGAAGGAAGGGTCCTCAAGATAATAGGATTTTGTAAACGATGTATCGTTACTCTTCGCAGTCCATCTCATGAAAGCATTTACCCATTCGGTTCGCGTATCGCTCAGACCTGCTTGATTGGACCAGTGAGTTTGTCATATCTAGACAATACAAAACCCATAAAATTAGCCTGCTCGTCGAATGGATCCGAGTAACAATGTGACACCCAATAAAAATTCATCATTTTCCTCGTCAAATTGTTGAACTACCTTGGGATACATCGAACAGACAGCAGAGCTGTATTGAAAAAGCGAAAGAATGGCTGGGACTTCTGGTCGAATTTGTGAGCACCAAAGAATTGCAAGTTGTGATGAGCATATGCTTTCACCTTTTCACATCCGCAACGGACTGGTACGTAGTTCGACCCAATACCACCGCCTGGTGCCCAGATTAAAACAAACAAATGCGGAAAAAGACGATGAAGATCAGTTGCCTAATTCATGAAGACGAGCAGTCACCACCAATAACTTCAAAAATACCCAGTGATTTTTTGCTATTGTCGCTCTCGAGGACGGTATAGTCAACCTAGCTTTATCATACAAAATTTCAACAGGAATTCACGTATATTAGTCCCCTTAATTCATACAGGAACAATCCCAAAACAGATCTTAGATTTTCACAGGACATGCCGGATTACAGTTTGACAAGTTCCAATTTGATGTTCAAAATCATGAAAGCATAGCACAGATATTTCATTCTTGATTGAGACTATCTGTAGGTAGCATTCACTGCATCGGGCCTACGAAGCGAACCCAAGAAAAATGATGTCGTATAATATCACAGTCACTAAGCGCTTCGGAGCAATCTAAGGCGGCCGACCTGAACACCGAATGATACGGGGCTAGTGTGTTACTGGCTTTATGTGAGAAATCAGGTAGTTGTTGTAATGCTCGAATCACAATTGTCCGCCTACAGTTACCATCCGAATAAGGACGGGAAGGGCATGAAGTACTGATGGAGACCTGCAAAGACCTTAAGAGTTTGAACCTGACCCTGCATTACTGGTAGAAAATGGCTGTAGTTTTGTAACTCAGAGGCTAGTCGTGAGGTGCAGGGCTATATGGTTCAGTATTTAGAAGAGGCATTAAATTCGAGCAGAAAAGGGTATTTGGGTCATGTTTTCTGCATGCTTACAGAAAGAACGATTCGATCTACGCGGTTGTCCGGGACAGGTGATAACTGGAGGTGGTCAGATGATGACATGACAAAAAAGTATGAAAATCTTAACCAGTGGATTGGCTGGTGCAGGTGCACCTAGACCACAAAGTTGGGGGGTTTAATCGAAGGTTGGAGACAACAGGTGGTACGGCTCAATATGAGTCAATTACAACGACACTACACCTTGAAGTGGTGTGACGACCTGCGTGCCTCCATGATCCAACGAGCCATACAGGATGGCTTTTCTCAAGCCGAAGATCCAATCATGCCTGGAAGGTCAATGGGTAGAGGTCTGACGAAGTAGTCTCCTGGACCTCCAAGTCGAGCTTTGGTCTGAGTTAGCAGCGAAGTCGAAAGAACGATTAGAAAAATAACCGATCCAAGCATAGGAGGCTTCCAATCAGCTATACCCCGCCACCTTGCGATAAGTTTCTTGTCAGAAAAAAA
>LUCM01004569.1:222858-252173 GCA_008360955.1 Fasciolopsis buskii | reverse complement strand
TGGGCCACATATGTGAATATGAGAGCGTTTACAGTAAGCTGTCGTGTGCGATCGAACGTTGATCGCCCTTCTGTTCAAATTGACAATATTGCTTTCTGTGTCGGTCGACGGGATGGTTTCATCGGTTCCATCATGATTCTGCTGACATAGTTGATCATTCCATTAAAATGTGAGATACCTTTTTGATCGTACATTTCCCGCTTTTAAACGGGCACGTTTTCCAATCCAGTGTGATAACCGTATTACTCAGCGTATGATCATGAAAATCGACTATTTCTTCCCAAACTGCCAGTTTGTCTCACGTGAGTTTAATTCTATCTCGGACGCATTTTTGCAGGAGCTAATTAGATTTTTATTGTGCTCCTGAATATTCTCACCCAAAATCCGAATGTCATCCGTGGTACAAAGTCCTCTGGGCAAGTTATCTGTTGCTTCCATGTGTGAAAAACCTTTCCAGGTACTTTGAAATCAATGCTAATGGTCACCAACGGTTCCCTAACCGTGTTCACATTAATCAAGCTTCATCTGGTTCTAATTGCGAAAAACACCAAGACAGGTCAAATTTTGTTAAGCAGCGTCCATTCCATACCTCAGGTTTGGTATAGCCAAAACGGGTAATGCAAAGTGCTGCCATCTGATTGCTTCGTTTAGCGTCTTTAGACAAGTGAAGATGTGCAGTTCCCCGGAGGTTTTGATGGTTAGAACCATTTGACTCGCCTTGTCTGGCGGTTTTTGGACGCTCTACCGGATGTCTTTTTCTATGAGTATTTTCAGCTCTGGCTCGAATGGTTCTCTAATCATGCACAACGGACTCAGAAGCCTTGCTAGTTTTTGGTGTACCCACCTCCGGAAGCCTTCCTAGATTTCCAGTGAAGACTTAAATACACCTTTTCGGCAATATTGAAAGTTTTATGAAATTTGGTGAACAAACAAATCAAAGTGGGAGAAAACTGAGTCCACATTTTTCACAGAGTCAGCAGGTAATATGGATGTGGTTCTGGTCTACCAGCAATAAATTCACGATTGAAGGTTGATCATTCTTGCGTTTGGTGATTTGGAGCATTGCTTCACCTTTAGGATGGCGTCATTCCACACAACGAGTCCTTCGGTCTATATGCTGTTTGGTGAAGGATTCATAAGCATGATGTTTTTCAGTGTCCAGCGTCTTGCTGGAATTCGATTTTTTCTGTTCGCCAGCATTTTTGCAAAGTCACTGGAAACTGCACTCCATTTACTCGGCGTCTGGTTTGTGAGCCATGACTTTTGATCACCCCTGTTCTATGGAGACATTTTGATGGCAAATGATTGAGCTTCTTTCAAGCATCATGTTTTCCCTCAAGCTACACAACTTTTATCTGTGAATTTCTACCTGTTATAAAACTAGCATTCCTTACTCGATTCCCAATGTTTCTTAGATGCTATCCTGCACAAACCACTAGTTTTTGACTCACCCAGCGTCGCCACATGTCTTTAGACCGCTTCCTTGCCTGGGCATATGTCTATGCACTGCTGGAGTGTCAACTTTTGAATCCCTAGGAAGCGCTTTCACAACAGTACATTTACCTAAACTTGTCAAAATTCGGTTCCGCATACGGTTCTCCCGTAGGTAACTGAAAAAATTGTGGGATCAAGCAAAGGATCTTGCGGACGATAACAACCACTAGAATAATTAGTTAGGTAAGTTGATTCGTTGGTTAAAAATAAAACGTTCGTGCATTTCGTTGCACTCGTCGTGACAGTTTCGGTCCACTTTCAACATCAGCGTCATCCAAACAGTCCCGTCGTTACCGGGCCCAAAGAAAATCGCTAATTTGTGGCTCTCGTTGACAGATTTCATGAAAAAGCAAATTGAACTGGTTAGAATATCTAATTTACTATAATGCAAGTGTTAAATGAAAAAGTTGGTGTCAAACTTTTGAAGTCCGAAGCAAGCAGAGTCACTTTAAGACGGCAGTTTCTAACATCATTCCCAGTTTAAGGGTATCTTGCAACGACATTAATAGAAATAGTTACACTTCCAAAATTAGCGAAATTTCTAAAAATTAGTAACTTTACTAGTTCAAAATCGAAGCCCTAACAACCTTTTGCGGTGACGTCGCACCTGCTATGACACTCGATATTCTGACCGAAAACGCTATACAACAATAACGATAGACTAAATTAGCCAACAGAAGAATCGACCATTGAGTGTCGATCATTGAAGACCAATATAAGCGAACCATTTTTGACTGATTTATAAAGTGTTGTATCTGCCCGACTTGACCGTTCTTACTAGAATTAGTGGAAACTGGTGATAACGCCCGAGGGTAAGAAGCGATTGGAGAGCTTCGGAATGAAGTGGACTGGTTAACCGATTTGACAGAATAAAATGGGCTGGATGGCCTTCGATTCTTATGCCATGCCTATTGCTTTCAAAATCACCATACTGTGGTCGCCACCGTTTCCAGTTATCAGTTAATCTTCCCTTATGGTCCACCACAAGATCAATTACGGGGTTAATCCGCAGGCGATTACTCAAGAACACCTCCGACACTGCTGTATTCACGTCAGTTTTCATTACCGTTCCTTCAAAAGTCAATTCATCAACAAACGGAATCAAAATAATAAGGAAATCCTGATCACTGTAAGGCAAACAGTGAGTTAAATTCCAGTGTGCCGGAAAAACCCTTTGTGAACCAATCAGAAGACCACACCAGTGAGTTCGAACAAAATCACATGCAACACAAGACAACTTTAATAGTCTGCAAAATAAAAGATAGGGTATAAATGAGAAACCCTAACAAACAGTATTTCTCGTCCTGAACTCGTGTGAAAAGTCGCTATAACCAGGAAATCGGCTTCGGCTGTTTACACATGGAGGAATGAATTTTTCGACACGTCATGATCTAAGAAGCTATGCACGATCGACTGAGTCGGACCCTGCTTTCATACAAAGAATGACAGGTTTTGGATCTAAACATATTGCACGCAAACAGGTGTATGAGGTATCCAGAGGGCGGATTCGCGGGATTTTAATAAAGCAACTGATTTTGAGGATGTTTAGGATATTGTCTGGTCCCAATACTTGCTCGGACTCTGAGTGCTTAGTTCTCCGGATAATCACGTGACAATATTTGACTGGAATTAAGGAGTAGGTGGACAGATTTCTTGTTGGCGCGAAAGCACATTAAGTGGAAACAAAAGGGAGCGCAGACGAAGGTGTAATCCACTTTCACAAGACCGGAATGAAGGACCAATTTCCATCGGTTCATGCTACCTATAACCAGTGACAGCGCTAACAATCTAGGTCCAGCACCGTAAAGGAAAAAAAGTGACCGGTGCGCTGATGTCACTTTTCAAGGGGAAAGTCTGAGATAGCCATAAAATGTAATTTCTGTCTCAGTTTATGAACAAGATAACAATAGTTTCTCTCCACAAAGGGAGTGCTCGCTTAGAGCACCAGACCTTGGGAACAAAACTCTAAGTTACCCAGTGAATAGCTCATCACCATGTGGGGATAAGTTTTGTCGAACCTCCGCGCTTTATTAAATTCTAGAAGTTGCACGCACCAGAAGAGACCGATGAGCATCTGCTGGAACAGCTATGGTAAGGACTGTGACTGGTATAAAGTTTCGCCAAACTGTGAACTGCTCCGACCACCTTGGCAGTTGTTGTTTTTGGTTTTTACTGGGGTAACAGTCACTTTTACAGGTCATTTCGCTCACACTTAATGCTCTCTTGTTCGACGCTTGGGTGGGAAAAATCTTACGGAAATTTCTGGGGGTTGAAGGCATATTTCCAAGGCAGTGCTAGTTTAGGTCATCGTGTGTGGTACACAGACCTGCGTGGAGTAAACTTGGCAGAATTTCTGTTTCGCGGTGCGACGGATCAGTTCCATATTTAAGAAATCAGGTTTATGTAAGAATTTTGTTAAGATAACAAGGTGAGTTAATTCAGATGTTCATACTAGCCCATTTCAGAAAATTAATGGAGTAGCATCTCAAAGATTATTGCAGTCTAACCGCTTTTGGCAAATTTACCTGTAGGTATGATTTTGGACCGAAATTAAACTGCATTGCAAACTTCTACCAAACCCGGAAACCTGTTTACTATCCGTAAAACAACTAAATTATTTGAAATTTAACTATGAAAATCTTGCCGCATGGATCCCTTATAACTGGAATTCAGGGTGGAAATTTGTTCTTTCTAATGGATGGTGAAATGGGAAACTATTTGTCTGTTCATTACCCTAATGAGTTGGTCCTCTTGGGATTCTGTAGACAGGTGATTTGCACTTTTCGGAGTGGTGTCTGAAGGAAGCCAACATTTTCATACAAAAAAGTTTGTGATTTTCACGGTCACCCAGCAGTGATCACATGAAACATTTCTATGATAAATTCGTTATTTTGATTTCGCTGTCCTTATCGTTTTTCAAATTTACCCTTGTTTTGATTAAATCATTTCCGTCCAAAGCTAGTTTGTGTATATAACTGTCTTCGGTAAACCGTCCTTATATCAGTCTATACAACATTTCCGGTCGAATAACTCTAAATTTAAAGTAAATATTCTTGCCACTCCCACGAAATATTTCCGGTTGTGTAATGCACTTCAGCGTTAGGACGCATACTGCATCAAAATGCACAGGAAGGATCTTGGTAGTTTATAACCACGAGAATATTGCTGACTAGTTGAGAAAAATCTGATATGGGATTCAACCAAGTTCAGCGTGAAAGACTGGTAGTTAAACCAAAATACCATATTTCACTACGATTCTATCAAATTACTGTGGAAGTTGGATTGAAATACATTGAATCTTGAAGAAATGTTTTGATCGAAATTTCCAACATGCTTATTGTTGCTTGGGAGATGAATAACCAAAGTTCTAGGTCTGCTTTCATAAACATTTTTATTTTTTTGTAAATGCTTTTTTAGTTTCTTATTTATCGGGTTGTCTGACTCCTGGTTAGTCTGTCCGCCTGGTTGATGCAGAGGCGATGTTTCACTCACCATCCGGGTCAGATGAATCTCACTAAATCGAGTGTGTTCATGACCATATTTCTGTACCTGCGTCATTTCCATCCTGTTTGACGTTGGCTCCCTTGTTGATGTACCGTTTGGACCACGGTAAAAACGAATATGAGGGCATGCTGGACTACTTAATGCAGCGCAGGAGTGGCGCAAGTGCGTGGGAATCTGTCCGTCTAGTACCAGGTGCAAACGACGAAGGGATTCTTAACTGCGTTTATGTCGAGTCACGAGGGTTGACCGAAGTAACCACTGGAGAGGGAAGTGCATTCAAACAGGAATGAGGGACAAAAAGAATTTGCGGTATTAAATGAACAACTGGGCTGTGGTTAGCCTAAGAATATTTGTCTGCAAATAAGTCTGCGCCATTTTCAAGTTGCGTTCAATAAAATGGAAAGAGGACTTGCAAGACTCCTCATTATATTCTCATACAAATTAACGCACAAGCACTGCTTAACACTCAAAGTTCCAGGGCTGAGGTTCACATAGACCTTTTGGTTTGTTAAGTACAAAAGTAATACCAAATTCATTGTACATTTACCGCTCGAATAAAGGAGGAAATTGTGCCGGATTTTATATTTTCCTCATGTCGAATCGGTAAACTGAATCAGACTACGATATAAACCTCGAAAATTTAAAAACCAAAAACAATAATAAGCCCATTAATAGTTTAATTTCAGTTTCGGGATGGAAAGAAAGACGGGCCTCAATGAATAATGGTTTCCTCTGTAGATGAAGGCCTGTAAATGATTTGATTCAGTAAAATCATTTTTATGTAATGACTCGGTGCTTGCTACTTTAAAGCAAGCTGATCACTATGCTAATTAGTTAAATTCGGATTATTCTTTCTTATGAACTGTGTAAAAGCAATAATGTAAATTTCGAGTTAGGACCTTGACACATCCACCAAATTCAGGATCACGCACAGGTATCCGACGTCATTGAGGAAAGTATATAAATATGAATATATATATAAATATGTATATATAGAAGAAAGAAATAGTATCTGGATGCGTAAACAAAATTTGGCAGGGAGGACACGACCAGTTTTGCGGTTATTGTCGATCGTCAGGTATGCGTACCCGATGCTGTCTTGTCCAAACATCCATATAATTGCACACACCGAATTGATACTTATATATATATATATATATATCACCAATCTGAAAACAAGCGTGGTACGAACACAACATGTAAATGGAACTTTGCGGAAAGTGGATAAGTAAGACAAAAATGGTAGTAAACTAGGACAGGCTTGAAGAAGTGTCTTGTATTTTGAAGGTTCAAAACAAATGTAGTATATGGATACATCAATTCTCAAGCAGTCCAACGCAAGTTGAACTGCTTGTGCACCGTCACTCATCAAGGCAATAACATTGACATACTCTGAATCAAATCTCTGTATCCTGGGAGGAGTTCAACGCCACTGTCCAAAAGACCAAATAAAGCGTTCTTTAGAACACTCTCTATGACAGTTGAAAAGAAATGGGCATATAGGACAATCTTGCCGTACTCCACTGGAGACGACGAAGAGTGGCGAAAGCTGGCCATAAGCCCTAACTCGACCTGACGTATGACAGCATACCTCTTAGAGGACACACTTCCCAGGTACTCCATTTGTCAGTAAACAATGCCACAGTACAGACCTATCAAAAGAGTAAACGACTGAGCGAATGTCTAAGAACACGATGACCATTAGCCTTTGGGAAGTAAAACGGTGCTCTAACACCTGTTGGAGAGTGGGGGTTTGATCGATGCATCCACGACGGTCGAAAGGAGCTTTGACGATACCGTAATTAGGCCAATATCCCTATGGTCAGCGCAGTCACTACTTAAGCCCTTTTTGAAGAAGGGGACAATGATCAACTCCCCCACGCGGATGAGACTATTTCAGAGTACCAAACTTTTGAGAACAAAACTTGAGATCCTCTCACTAGGTCCATTACTCCATCTTTAAATAGAGCTGGAGAAAGGCCATCGGAGCCCGGAGCTTTATGATCGCTAACTCTCGGATTTCCCTGAGGATCTCCGCCTCAGTTGGTGGGTCTGTTGTAACAGGCCAATGGACGCTTGCCGGAATAGCTACGGGGAGGGGGCTGGCGCTGAGAGTCAGCTAAATTGTGCCTGAAAATGGTCCGTCCAGAGTACAAGACGTTGGTGCGGGTTCCGGATTGGTGAACCGTCTGCCTTACAGATCGTTTCTTTCACATCCAATGCTTTCTTACCGGTAACTCGGATGACATGAAATAGCTTGATGGGATTTCCCCTGGCGGCGGCACGTTCAATCTCCAAAGCTCACTGTGACCCACGCAAGCTTGCGTTGAGTTCACGTCTGGTTACCAGTCGTGCTTCACTACACTCGCTACTACCCTGAATGGACTGGCGTGCATCAAGAAGGCGCAGATATTTAACAAAATCCCAGGGTATCACAACGCGACGAGTCATGTCACAACGCACAAATCAAGTAGAATTAGATACATTCTTGATAAGCGACCAGTGCTCATGCATATTGTGAAGTGGAAACAATCTTACCTTTTCATCCAATGCACTTTGAATCATTACTTGCATTTGCCCCAAGCAGATGTACCTTTTTTGATTCTTTTTTTCATACCCTAAGGAATCTCTTCTGCCCCTGCAGTCTTTTGTGACCTTTAACGCGCATCCTCTGTTTTTACAAAGATATTCTAAGGACAATCTGGTTCCACAGGCGAGAAACAGAATATTTAGTAGACCATCGGTCGACTAATGCGTTGTTCTTAGCGCCAGATTCAAGTTTTCGCCCAAATTTAGACAAATGCGTTCGAAATGATTTTGCAATTCTTTTTCTGCAACTTTGCACTAAGTTATAGATGATTAGTAAATGCATTTCCGAAGGGACCATTGGCTTATTTACCTTATTTTTCTATATTCACAATTATTTAGGCGAAACGAATGCAGCGGCAGAACTATTGGATAGCTATGGTAAAAAGTGTCAGCGCGTTTCCTGAACAGTTTCCTACTTGCGCAGTCCCACAACGCCTAAGAAATTTTGACAAAATCAACAAGTTTAGGCAAGGATTTTGGGTAATTAGTTGCTAAAAAACCGACGGTTTATCATGCTTGGCTTAGGCAGCTATCATTCATCGTCATTAGGTTGACCGATGCAAGTAACTGAAATCTGCGACTAACTTTGGCCTTGTATGGATAAGAATTTAATTGATTTCGATCAGTCACAGTGATTCCACTTTTTCTGTCCAATCAGGGTAATCACAAAACTCCTGTCTGTGTTCCTATCTGAAGCTTATAGACCAGCAATTTACTATATACTACTTTCATGAGAATCTTTGTGCACAGGTGACTACAGAAATAAGAACCAGTTAGATTAAGTCTATTCCGTGATCAAATTTATTCAGGTTGCGAGAAATTTATTAAATTAACTTCATGCATGGTTTTCCAGCTGATTCTATGCTTTCATGAAAACGGTATTATGACATGTCACTGTTGTTATACTTTGTCGTTTTTCAGTCCACCATCGCCCAGCAACTAGGACTGGAAGTATCAACGGTGGCCAACTTTTTCATGAATGCTAGGAGACGATCACTAGATAAATGGCAAGAGGATGCAAGTAAAGCTTCAAGTCTGGCCGATTCACCGTCCCCCGGTTCGCCATCTAGCAGGAGTGGACAGCTACCGAGATCTGCCAGTGCTAATGTTTGTTGTATGAAAGAAGGTGACTCCAGTTCTATGGAACCTTGCTCACCAGGAGACCGACGTCTAAGCACGAACACAATGAATCTTGTCGGACAGATTCCTTCCAACAAACCGAATGAAGGGTCTTACTTGTCTACTGCCAGAACTGAGTTGGGTCGTTTGACAAGAAGCGGTTGTCTTATTAATGCTACTAGTGTCCCCGTTGCCAGTTTGAATGGTCAGTCCTCCTTAGGCATAAATGGGGCTAATTTATTTAATTCCATTCATCGGACGGCATCAGCTCAACCGACGTTCGTTTCTACAACACCGGTTTCCAATTTTGTAAATCCGGGACATATTTCCGGTGTACCTGCACCTAACCTGACGCATCTGTCTGGAGCATATTCCGGCAACACATTCGTAAGTCATCATGAAGGTAGTCAGCTAAACTCCAACAATCACTTGTACCACACCCAGCACCAACATTCGCTACAACACGCTCATCATCCCGGTATGGGCATTCAAAAACCAGTCATGCAACAACCGTCATTTATGGATCGCAGCGAAATTCACCTTCCAAGTTCATCTAACCCAAACATTATGCATTGTCCGTCCAAGGGTGCTTTAAGCTCCGTTCTCATGCGTGATCCTACCTATCCTCAGGGGAACAGAGGAAGAACTCCCCACGCCTTCGTCTTTCCCCCCGCAAGTATACACGCACCCCAGGCAATAGGAACACCGCATCTTAATCTATTTCATCCAGGAACTGGGGTGACTGGCGCGGTAAGAAATCACTTCCTCATGCGAGATCTTGGATCAGGAGCACAGTTTGATCATCATTTTCTAGACACTATGAGTAATGGACAACGGGCTTTGACAGCACAAGCTCTGGAACTGTGCAACTCTTTAGCAGCAGCCAATGCCGCTTCTTTGTCTACAGTGGAAGGACACACAGGTGAAGATAACGGTCCAGCGCAAAGTCAGTTCATGATGAACTCAGACGTCAAGGTTCTTCCAGCAGAAATATCGGAAGAATTTAAAACTAAAAATGTTACCTGTTCATCCGATCATCCTAGTTCTTCGGATGAACGAGGCTCAAGTAATGCCGTTGACCAAATGGAGGACGCGGTTTCACCAAATGCACCAACTTTGAATAGTATGCGTCAGGATTATTTTCCGTCCGGTGAAATGGGTCATATAAAAGGTGACATCAGTTGTCTGAGCGATGCGATTTGCGGACTGGTTAATTCGGATGATGCTGATTTGCATGAGGCCCTCAACGAATGTGATTCAGACGATTCCTCTTGAGGGCAATCAAACTGACATGACTTCCCCAAGAAGGTTCCATTACGGTTTTCAATTCTGAGTCCAGTGACAGCTATATCACTGAGTGTGAGATCACTTCAATTCCAATCAGCTATCAGTGTGTAAAAAAGATGAACCTATTTCCTGTTCTGATAACTCTCCTTACTTTTGCACATTACCTTCACTCCAATTCACAGATTGCACAAAGTGGCAATTCCAGAAAACGATTTTGTTTTCAAACCGCCTTATCGTTTTTATAGCACTCAATTATGTGTATAACTGTTTTTTGTCAATTTCGTTCTCTTTTTTCCCCTCCATTGGTCGTAACCCTCATTTACATCTCCTAATCCGTGCTCAAATGTGATGGTCCAAAGGTGAGGTTGGTAAGTGCAATTAACGATTTTAGCACTTCATTTAAAAGTCCATGGATAGGAAAGAAATAGTTTATAAGTTGGAAATGAAACATGTCCGGGATTTCGGCAAAACGCTTTCATCTGTCATCCAGTCACTGTGAGAAACTCCCACTAAGTGGCCTATTTGTAAAGATTTGAGGTATCCGTTTTGCGATTTCTTTCACTGTCTCCGTAGACACTTCAAAAAAAGCAGGATTTTCTGTCGCCAAAATCAGTGCGAAACCTCTTGTTTTTGCACGCGAGAGTTGTATCAACAGAATTTATTCGAAGTCGTCATTGTAAGATGATCTTTTGTTGGTTCGTTTCGTTTGTTGATACATCTTCTTGCATTTGTACAAAAAGCTGAACTTTTGAGTCAGTCGTTTTTGCCATTCTAAATGCTGGCAAAAGCATACAATACGCACATTACGATGCACAACATTTATACAGTATCACACGTGGAGCGAGCGTGTGTCATCGCACGGACATGCCGAAAAGCCACCAATCATTGATGATGACCGTCCCATAGTCTACGGGTCAGCTAAATGCGCATATCGTAGTGTACAATTCTCCAAGACCCATAGCATAAATGTGGATCATTCTTTTCTTTTCAGCCTAAACTACCCAATTTTTGCTTTCACAAAACTGTTTTTTTGAGAAATATACGTTTCGAAATCTGTTGTCTAATTGTTTCTCATTTCAGTATCGCTTTTGATGAAAGAAATCCCAATGATCTAAGTCCTGCTTTATTCCTTGAATTAATCTGAAAGTGGAGGAATTCTCATTTTATTTCAATGACAGCAAACCGTATTCTGAAAGCACTGTGAGCTGTTGAGTTTAAACAGCTTTTGCATGTTTCAGTATTTTCATGATTGCCATTATCTTGACTAAGCTAGGCGCCCTTTCGAAGTGGTTGAAATATGAAATCGGTATAGCAGAGAATGTTTGAAATAGGCCTTTTTTCCCTTGTCGAGATTAACTTTGTAAGGGAGATTTACTATCGAATCGATTTGTCGTTTGCATTATTTCAAGCGTTACAAACAATGTACTGTTTTTTCGGCACAATCCAAAATGTTTTCGGTTGTGTTAGATTAAACATTTTTCATTTGTTTCAGTCCAGGTGTCATGCATTATCCCGGATTATGCGGGCTGTATAGTGCGACTGTATTCCACTGTTGCTCTTTTCAGCATTTAAAATACTCTCTAGGTGAGGCGTCAAGAGGCGCCAAATGTCACTTTTTTAAGCTACTGGCTTGTGAGATCTGCTGAGTTTTATGAATAAAAGGGCAAGTGAAATACAGAATTTGATTGAGTGCGTGCACATTCGGACTGAGTGCAAAACTAACTGGCGAACTTGTGTATCCGTCAATTCGATCAGTTAAGTGAGCGGGTCAGAGAGCCGTTATCGATCGATATTATGTTCCGACGCAAATGTCACAATACTTGGGATGAATTGGAGGTTCACTGCTTTAACTACGCAACTCAAACAGGCAAGCTCACTCATGTGAAATCACGGGGGCTTAATTTGGCTTAACACTAGATTTGCTCGAGGCGAAGAGCATGCACGGTTGTAGCGAGTTGCGCACAATCGGACCGAACTCTTCAGTCAAAGTCTATATTCGCACCAAAGTGATTGAACGGGGGACAGTTAGATTCTGTGTGTAGAATGCAAGATTTCTCAAGTAGGCTAATTTCTGCGTCGCAATGTGTGCTAAGGTTTTCGCTTTTTGCAAACAAACAAATTAACCTAGATTGAAAGCAATAACGGGGACTTTTGGTTTCCGAATTGTGAACTTGTCTTTTGGGAAGTGCGTGAGTTGATTCTGTTTTTGGGTGGGGTATGGGAAACAACGTGAGATGAAGCAAGCTAGTTCTCCCTTTCCACTAATTCGATTTTGTTTGCTGACTGATGACCAAGGTGACGAAATGTGTCTGAGCTTATTATTATGCGACGGCTGTCGCATAGTGTATGCCGGTGTGTCGCGGAGGTACGAAAAGAGGGTCCCTAATCAAATAGGCATATTTGCTTTCTAACTGAACTGTGCTGCTGTTCGTATGCACACAGATTCGGCTGATGATTGAATGGACACTTGACCGTTTGGCTTCTACCGCGACACATTGGGGCGGTCGCCGCTGCTAAATGAGCAATAATTAGACAATTCCTAAGCATGTCTGCATTGAAAGCACAATTTTTTCACATTCACTTATCTCTGGAACAGAATCCCATCATTTTCGCCCATGGGGCAAACTATGTGTAGACCCTTCGTCATTGTTCGTTGATTTTTCTCAGGAAAGCTTCATTTTTCTTTTACTGTAAGTGACTTGCAGAGTTTTTCAACCAAGTGCTGCGGAGATAAAACCTTTTAAACAATTAAACCTGGTTCCTAGTATGCATGTTCACAATGATAGGAATTCGCTTATCAGATTTAGCGCAATTATTTGAATTTCATTCACTTATAATTGATATGGGTGCATGTGTTTGTGTGCGTCTAAACTCAGGAACGAACTCAGACGGGCAGCAAATTCTGAATCCTATTGGAAACAACCGCAAAATGCAGTAAATACTAAGATAAAATTACAGTTACTACTGATATTTTTGAATACAAAACGTCGTGAGTAATTTCAGGAGCATAGAACGGTGACTTTCTGCCAGTTTTAACCGTATTACAAGTTCGAAGTGTTTGAACAAGTGGATCTGAACATCTGTTCAACCCAAAAATGGAAACATTTTAGAGTCGACCAGAATTGAGCGCCCGCTTGGATGCCATCCACGAAGTGCGTGTGCTTCATCAGCTAAACTACGCGGTCAATCTGGAACAGTTTACCCAAGGATTACTTGTGGCGCTTCGAAATTGCCTAGCCACATCTCATCTAACACAGTGACTTTCTCGTAACATTTTTCATGTACAAACTGATCTACAGTGAGGGAGGTAAAATCTGTGGCACAAGGACAGTAGGAAAAGCGTGCATGTCGGGAATATTAAAGTAAGATGCGGTTTATTGATCATACTTCCGAAAATTGGAAAATTGCATGCGGTCGAAAATAAAAGAGTGGACAAAGTTCAGAAAATTTTATTGACGGTTGAGTAAACAAATCAAAACAGTGCATTTATGCGCATCGATGAAGGTCCATAATAAATAAGACAAAAGTAAAGTGTATTTAGAAAATTACCACAAGGGTTCAACAAAGAGAGAATGTTTGAATAGGCTCCATGAATTCATTGAAAATGATGAATGGAAGGAAGTCGTGTTACAATTAAACTGGGGAAACCAAGAAAGATTTTTCAATAAAATCTTAGAAGTCTTTTAATGATTGAAACAAACGTAATAAGTACAGCCTCAAGCACCCATTTGTCTTATACTAGAAACAAGTGAAACACCACTAGCAAGGCCATGAGCAGTGTTAGTGGCCTGGCGAGTGGTAAGATGGAAAATGGACTAGTTTGGGATAAAATCAGCGAGTGATGGTGCAGTGAACGGGAGGTTAATCATGAAGATCATTATTGAACAGACGAAGAGAGAGAACAGGCACAAATATGAAGACAAGGTAGTCCACTGGGGGGGAATCGTTGGCTGGGGAAACATGATGTTCACTTTGCGAAAACCGGATGGAACTGGAGTGAAAACTATTTTAATGATAAATCTTTTTATCAGCTCGCTAGAAATCCTTCTCGATGTTTAACGAGGCCAAGTGACTTTCTCGTTTGTCAAACAGCCTACCAGAAAGGTCAGATTGCGGTTTGCAGAACACTTGTGAAATACAACTTTCGGAATCCATGTCATCAGTCATCCAGAAAGCCTTTACATTTAGGTAACGACTGCAGTTGATTTGATATAGAGATTTTGTAATCTTTCCAAAGCAAAAAAGCAAAAAGGCAAGAGTAACAAGACAGCGATTGTTAGAATCTGAAGAGCCGTGATCTAGGAGATAATTATATTCTTCCAAGAAGAGCTTCTTGATTAGACAAGAAGAAACAACAGTGAGAAATGAGAATTAATTCTGAGGTAAGCAGCTTTCGTACGATATTTGGGATGCCATTTGAATTACGTAGAATTTGACGAAACTTTCTGAAAATTGTAACAAAAGGAACAGCGCAGCTCTAAACGTGAGACAAAAGCATTGAAGCAAAACGAGAATACAAATTAGATCTTAACACAAAGTAATGGTCGAAACCCTCAACGTCATATTGTGCTTCTGAGACTCTACCTTTCCAAATTTGCATAAAAAGGTTGTAACCTAAAACGAAGTTACCACCGGTATTTTAAAGTTGTATGTCTATCGAAGTTGTCAACGGTAGCACAGTCAAAACATAACGGAAAACCCTTGTATTTGCTGTTTCGACTGAGCGAACATCGGTAACTTCACATGGTTACGCAACCAGCTCAAAGAATTTATGGAAACTACACTTGAAGTTACAAACTCTTCACTTGAAATTGGAAAAATGCATGGGGCAAGAGGAACTGCAGACTGGAGGAAAGCTGAAAGAGCAGAAATTAGACTTAACCCCCTTTGTTAACAACCAGAATGACCGGATTCAGGTAATGAATGCGTCCAGTCACTAAATTTTGTCTTGTGAGTAGCCTTCTTTATCTCTCTGTGTGCACGTGCTCCTGAATTGTGCAAAATAACATCAGTATCTTATGTTGGCGATACTTGCGATGTATTGTTGGGTTTATAAACACAGCATGTTTTGAAGGGAGGAAGGAGAAACCACTCAGAATTTTGTCGTTCTCAGAATTTAGAGAAGTGCGGATGTTGAATGTGTATAGTTGTCAGATCAGTTTAAATAAAACTGAAAACTTGCACTGAAGTATCGAATTTAAAGCTCCTGTCATTCCAGGGTTAGCCGACTAGAAGACAAAGGAACTCTTCCTAGTTTGTAGAACTACAACGTTTAAAGTTACCTATAGATTTCAGTATTGCTTTAAAGAGAGAAAAAACTGGTAAAAAAACGAATTGAACCAATTTTCCGATGAGTTCAGGGGAGACAGAGTAGTAAGACTTTAGAAGAAAGAAGAGAATGTCATTATAAAGTTAGCCTATGTTGACGGTCATCAATAAGATCGCGGTGCGTACGGGATGGCCAATCTATCAGTAAAGATTGCTGTCCACAGCGTAAGCATCGGTTCCACGTCCCATCGTCGAAATGTATGATGAAAGCAACAGTTAGCCCTTATCGTAAACATTTTCGTTACTAAGAATAATAAATTGACAGGTGGGATTTATTGACATAAATGTTCTGGTGTTTGAAGATCAGGTTCAAAAAGCAAAGGAGGAAGAGATTCGAAAGGTATAAAAATAGGGGTTGAGAGAATTGAACCAAATATTTATCGATATAAATCGAAAGCCCAGATAGAATTATTAAAGATTTGGAAGTCTTCTGGAGCAGGAGGCAATATGGTGGGTTTAGGTGCAGACATCAGCATCGAGGAAAATGAGGAAAGGAAATAACCTAATAAGGAGTTGAAAACTGTTTGTATTTGATGGAGCAGAAATTTATTTTCTGAACCATAAACTGGTGTGTTTGGGAGGACCGACGAAAGCAGTGCATAAGCCAATCTATGTATTTAACTGACGTTCGGTAATAAAAGGGAATGACAGTCTGATTTCAGTCAGCTGAGTGAGAGGACGAAACTGGTTGTCCAGGCATTGCGTGAAATCCTTAATTGGATGTAGGATGACGAGCAATGGAGACATGAGACTTGAAGTGAATAATCACATTTAGCCTCAACAGGCGGGGAACGTTTTTGAACCTTGAGACAACGAGACTGTTTCACGTCAGGGCCGGATTTTCCCACGAACCAGCCAGCATGGGCTGGTGCTCTTGGAGCACATCTACTGGAACGAACACGGTTCTAAAGCCCGAGTGTTGACTGGGCGTTGGCTCAAATCTCGGTAAGGTCAAATACTTTTCACAGTTGGATCAATACCGTAGCAGGCTACGGTATTTGATGATACTTTAACCCTGTCCACTGGGGTCGAGGCAGGATTATTTTGAACACGGGGCCTTTCTAAACCTCGACTGGGTCAACTGTATCCACTTCCCCATCTACGGTCATGAAGTTGGCATTGAGTACTTGTCCTGAATGTTTCAACAGTAGGTCTGCATCTAAGAGTCAGCTTACTGGCCTTCAGTAATTTAATTGTAATGGGTTTTACAAAATCTACAGTAAGTTTGTGAGAACTTAATTACGGTGCCTTTGGAAAACTGTCAGAGTGCAGTTAACGAACAGAGCGCTTTCAGTCGTTTGATTCTTGAACTGTACCTCGTAGTTTTGAGACTACTTTTTCAGTAAATCATGAAGCTAGAGATGTACGAGAAGGGCTTAAAGTTCAGAGCAGAAATAGTCAAGTGACCGTCGCTGAACGAGAAATGCGCATAGTGAATATTCGGCGAACCCTAGGCACTGCATTTGCACTGAGACCAAAACCAGAACCAGACAACTGTACCTCAAAAATCACCGCCGGTAAGCTAACCGGACTGGACCTCAATGGCTTTGTTGAACGGCAGCATTATTTGATATAGTTTCCTTATTGCAGTCTATGGACGCTAGCCCACCGGGGAGTCGACTTCTAGATGATGGTCGTGATGACCGTACATCGCTTACGTTTCCTAAAATGGTTGAAACAACTAAACGGCGAAGGATAAATCAGTAGAGAATCTCGTTAAATGCTCTGCTACTCAAAACTACAAAATAGAATTGTTGATCATGATCGTTTGAAAAGTCACTGAATCCTAAAGAAAAGTCATCCATCATCCGGAGGTTAATAGTCTGATGTGCCTCAAAATCCAGTGACGGACGAGGGCAGTGGGCTACTCAGTGCTCATATTAGGTAGACCAACCACAGACAGTTTATCTTCTTAAGGGTTACGTTGCCCGACATCCTGTGAAGTCACGAAATTCCGAATCTACCGAAGTGGAGAAAGATATCATCTAAACACCTTTATTGGTAACATTAGAAAAGACTCCCGCTTCAGATGCAATCAGAGAGATCATTATTACACAGTCCCGTCGGCAGACAAAAGTAACACAAGTTGTCTTCCATCATGTCTCATGAGAACTGTTGCTATTCTTTTTCATTTGACTGTTTGCTTCTCTCTCGCTTTTGAGAAGATGAGTGGACATAAGATCTAATTATATGCAATTATTATCCAAGATTTCCGTCAACAGATAGTGCATCCGATTTGTGTTTGGCTATGCTAATGGACGTTAAAGTAATACAGAAAAAATGTTGACCACTGCACATCAAGCAGGAAGAGACTGCACGGCTATTGGGTGGGTATTTAGGTCGATGTGTAATAAAAAATGATCGCTGTCTGAAAGCCTGCACGTGGTATAACGAAATGTCTTCACAAAGATAACTTTACACTTTCGAGGTATGCACGAAACAGATTTTTATGCCCAAGGATTGGGGATGAGATTAGAGAGGAAAAGAACAAAATCCACACAGTGAGTACTAACCTTTCAAGAATGAATTGAAAAGAAAGCAGCAAGAAATAATGCATGTAGATATGAAGAGAGAAATGAACACAAGTAGGTGATTAAATAGACAGAAATGATTAGATAGATAGATAGATAGATATATAGGTAGATAGATAGATAGATAGATGCATGTATAGGCTGATTATTTTATTGTTTGAGTAGTGGTTTGATTGACCAACTGAATTGACGGTTTACTGACTGATCAACAAATATATTCACCTTTTCTCCTTCCTTGTGTGGTCGTGATTACTAAATCCCTGAGCGATAAGTCTTGAACGATTGTTTAAATTAATTTTTCACGAAAACTCTGTGTACATACCACAGGCCTTGACTTGTCATGAGATTTGTTTTGCTGTTAGTGAAAGACCGATCAACACTCTGCACATAGGTGTTTCATTAGCACCGACTGCGTGTTTTCATTCATTTTTGGACGGACTTGTTAGCCTGACTGTCTCGTTAGGCTTGAGCATATGAACCCGTGAATAATATTTCCTGTATGTAGGCGATGTCAGTTAGTTTGTTTCTTTTGGACAGAATTCTAACAGAAATGAAATTACCCAGATTAAGGAACACGAGCTTGCTTAAGAGACCAACAAAAAAGAAGTTCAACATTTGACGAAAGCTCAACCTTGTTGAATTAGCTACTATTTCCGAAATCACACTGTGAAGTCGTAAATAAAATTCTGCTGCCAAAGCAGTTTTGAAACGATGAAATGTCTCGTTGAAGCAAGCAAAATTTGAACAAAATTGTTTAATAAAATGTTCTAATTATTATTGGCTATATTTCGGATACAGAACAACGAGAGAGGAGATTGGCAGTCTTAGCTGAAGCTTTCATGAATGAGCGGGCTCGCTTTTCCCATCAAAAATGACTAATGCACAAATGGCACATGGCTGATTCTTAGTTACCAAAATTATTTTGTACTAACCGATTTCTTTTAAACATCGCATCTAAAATCTTGAATTCCGACTCGGTATCATCATGTATCTGTGACTCGGAATCCGTTTAGCATGCATCCAATAAACAATACGCCTTGTGGCAAACATACTGACAAACCGTGCTCCTCACTCAAACGGAGTTGGGCATCAGATAGAAGGAAAATCCTATCGAAATGCAATTCAATCGCATGTTTGTGTTTGGACATGTGGGTTCATGTCGTTGGGTGAGTGTTTTGAAGATTTTACTCGGTGGGTAACCAAACGGTAGTTTGAATGGGTCGTACGCCAACTGCTAAGCAGTATTTAACGAAAGATACTTAGACTTGTGATCTAGTAGCATTGGCATGAATTCTTTTGTCATGCATGGTTTTCTCATCAACTTTTAGGACGTACGGAATGCGCACTTAATAGGCCGGGAGAAACATGAAACGATGTGAAGACTGTCATAGTTATTTTCCTTAATGTTCTTAGTTTCGAATCCACGGATCACAACTTTCTGCAACTTCTCATCCACCAGAAGTTTCGAGAAAGTTTTTGGTCAATGACTAATGTTTGTTTGCCTTCTCTTCAAATAGATTAGGCAGTATTACCATTGTTTAAACTAACTGATAGCCAGTATGAATTATTTGCTTCACACAACTCAAAGTAGGAGAATTCTAATTTTTAGTGAAATTTTCTCCCCAGAATTAATCTGAAGTCCGATTACTTCTAGTTTATGGGGAAGTAAAAACAATTCAAAAAATGAACTAAATCAGTCTAATTCTTACCGAGAGTTGTTGATTTGTCGAACTAACGACCCTTCAACTTCTCTCGTTGCTGACGTGACTTTGATTTCTGGCATGCGTGGCAGTGTATGTATGATTGTGCAAGCGTGAGGGAGCGAGCAGGCGAGTGTGAATTACTTCACCTGGATGAGACAGGTTTTCCAAGTTTATGATCTAAACAAGTTGCAAGTTGATAACCTCATACTCACTTCTTGCTTTATTTCTGGTCGACAGCTGGTTTTGTCTGTTTGAGGAATTTCAGACGTACTCCAACAGTTCTTCGTCCTACACAGAAAACAGACAGGCGATAGTTCCCGTGCTTCCTCAGAATTATCTCCTGATTTTGCATTCGTGTTACTTATTCACTATTTGCAAACACCGGCTCATGTCTGTCACATCGAATGTCTTCCTGAATCATCTACTTATTGAGATATAATGTATTTCAAGGATATCGGAAACGACAAAGACTTCACCGGGAGGAGCATGCTGTTAATCACTGCTTTTGCAACGATTATTCGGTATATTGCTGTTTTCTCCCCCAAGCATTGTGTTCACCTACAGAAATAAAAAAATCGAAAAGCTAATAATTGGCTGATCGCTTGTGAATGAACAATGTTCCAGCAGATTGCAGAATTTATAAATTATCTTTCCGTATTCATTAAATCCGTCTCCCAACGGCATTCTCATTTCTACTACTCATGAGTAACCAAAAATGGATGTTTTCACAGGACCACTGAACCAGGCGAGGTCACCAGAGTTGCCAATTTTCTAGGCCGTAACTAGGGCGGCTAGCACACATCAGGAGTGGTAGCAGCAAAATGTAGTGTGAAAGCTTTAAACTGACGAATTCATGCACTGCTCCCACTGTCTGAGGCTCTATCAGCTTCCTAATGTCGTTAATTAAAGCTGTTCAGGAAAATACTGTTTCAAACTCTCGAATCCACTCAAGGCTTGCAATAAAGAATCCTGGTTCATTACGAATATTGTGGGTGGCCCAGCTTTCCAGGAAAAACTTCAGCGCTTTCTTCAGGAGAGGAGCAAATGTAAAAAGAGGAATAGCGGCAGTGTTGCAATCAGCACAAATAATCAATGATCCAGTATTACCTTCACTTTCTCTAGTGATTGTTTTCACTGTGAGGTGGTTAAAAGCCAAACCCAATTCTCCCTTTATCTCGGCACAATAAGCACTAATGCGTCTATCGTTCCGTTTTCTTCTACACATGATATCAGTCTCTTTTGTGATGATTTCATGCCTGTTCATGTAACACATTGACTGACTTTATGCTTTGTTGATGGTCTATTTAACCATGAACTCACTTATCCTTCGTTCTCTTTTGGTTTGGCTGACCTGTCATATCCCTGACACGGACAATGCTCTTTAAGAGAGACTAATCACCAATCATCCCAATTTCTTTCATTTACGACTGGACGTCCCTGTTTCGTCCAGTGATCACTATACCATTTAATTTAGCTTTAAAATTTGTTCCGACTACTCACGTAAATCATTTATCAGAGCGAAACTGGTTAGGGCCAAGACAAGAAACCCATCTTTTGTAAATATTTCCCTGTTTCAGTGACCACCGTCCACGGTATCCAATTGGTTTTCATTTGAATACTCACCTACGCAAAACCCGTTCACAAAGACAATCAACGAAATTTTTGACTTAGCTGTCCTATTTGGAACTGTGATCTACAACACCAGCAGGATAAATTCACCCCTACTTAACTCCCCAAGACGACTGAAGGAAACGGTCTATAGACTTCATGACCGCACCGCTGTGAAACACTACTCCGTCTTAGTCGAACGGGAGACAAAAGTATTGAAGTCGTCCTTCGATAACTATTTTTGGGGGACCAGCGACAGTTAAACTCTTTGGTATGGCATCAGGCTCCTGTGCTGGCAACACGTTCGTCCACTGATCTGCAGTAGAGATACTAAACTCTGAATGATGTATTCATCTACTCATCTTCTTATACCCATCCATCTTATACAGTGTATGCTTATCCAGAAGATGAACCCATTCATTCAGAGGAATTTTTCAGGCTTATTTGATTCTCCACAAATACGTCCATAGTTGGTCCCGACGGCCTGTCTTCCATCCTTATCAAGTTGGGGCCAAGTTTTCTTTTGGACCTTATGTCCGCAATCGTCCAGAAATCCTTTGCTACCGATACTGTTCCAGATCTAAGGAAATCTGCAACAGGTGGTCCCATCCCCAAACACAAAACCTTGAGGATCCTATCAAAGGAATTTCAATCCATTGCCATACCCTCTTCTGCTCTCAAATTAATTGAACCTATTCTCTACAGCTGTTTGAGCCCCGACCTTACTATTCTTAATGACTGTTTTCCTTTTGCCCATAAGAAGAACAGGTGTACTCTGAATGCAGTCGTCTCATTACGGTATTCTGTTTGTAAGGGTTTAAGTATCTGCTTGAAATCAGTCCGCTGTATTTTCTTAGATTATTCCTTTCTCTCTGGCTCGGTTCCTCTCCATAAGCATGAGTCTTTTAGTTGCTCCGCTTCTATACTGTAGTGGCTGAAAGACCGATTTTCCAATAGAACTCAGCGAACTAAGTTTGCTCATCACGTATCATTTCACCACTTTCTTCAGTGATTTGTCCACTTCTCAACTTCTCAAATTTGCGGGTGATATGGTACCCTTTCGGCCAATTGCCATTCTTTGTCGGACTTTACATTCTTTTCAGAAAATCCGTATAATATTCAAGACTTTTCTTTTCTCTGTTTAATATTAATCTCGTAACATCTAATAGTTTTGAATAAGCTTTTACTGGTTCCTCTCCCCAGCGGTGATTCAGTTATTGACGTCGTTCCCATCCCAACACCGAAACTGTGAAATAATTAGGTGTTACAGTTTGTACCAGTTTACGATGGTCTTCTCATATCTTTATTGCACACCAACATATCGCCTGTGTTCTCAAATCGGTAAACTGAGGCCGTTCCTCTTATCTTACTCCATCGCTCCACAACTACTTCTTCTGGTCCACTTAAGAAAGACTTTCACTTACTCTACTGAGGTGTGTCTGCTACTAGCCGTGTTGGTCCTATTTCAACTGACTCTCTTGTTAATAAAATATGCAGCTCGCACATTAAATGCTGTGAAAAATTTTCCATAAAGATTATTCTGGGCCCTATCCAAACCTACATGTTGGTCTGTCATCATGCCATTCGCATGCATCTGTTCGTTCAAAGCATAGACGAAATCACCCTCGCATTTCATTTTTAATGCTGTTCCGCTGTTTGATTTTCAGCAACCATTGTGGTGGAGGAAGAAACAATTGAGGGATCTGTGTTCACACTATGGTAACTGAAATATTCTGCCAGTGTTAATCAGCTTAGAAATCGACGGTGTTAGTTTCGCTTTTATATCGTGTAGATTAATCCATTTCACTGTTGGCCGGAAAGCCATCTATTCCGATTCCTTTTTAAATTCATTCAAAATTTACTGCACACAAAACTTGATTTTTCTACTTTCCTGTATGTTGGTAGCTGTAATGGGGGCAGTGCAATTAATGGACAAGAGAACTGATGGTAGGAATCATCAGTACTTTGAGATTTTTGCTGAGAGGTCTTGTGAGACTTCTGTGGTAATGGCAGCGAGCTGGTTGATAGGGCATGCTATGAGTTATGTGGACTGGATCAGTTGTCAGTTGCTAGAAGATGTGTAAGTCCCTCGGACTGATCATTCCCAATTAGAAAGCTGCAGTTAAATCTGGGTGTCATTGATAACCGCCTATGCTTGAACTTAAAAGTTCCCGGTCTTACTCTAGCCTATGCTAGTCTCTTTCCCTTTGAACAATACTAGATCGGCCGCGGCCTCTCTTACTAAATGCAGTAAAAATGCCAAAAATTAATGAAAAGGAAACATTAAAAATATGAGTATTTACACATGAGTTAGATTCTTAGAAAGTTTGCATCATTTGCTGCTGCTTGATAGCCCCAAATGATTTCCAGTTGTGTGACGGACTGATTCAAATTCGCAGGTTGGTACTTTTTGACCACTTCCTGAACCCGAACACCTTAACACAAAGTATGCGTCACATATCTCGTGTGCACATAATTGACAATTTATGAATAGTCTGTTACCATTCAATTGGATTTCGTCGCCCGTCACTCATTTCCCGTTTTTCGTTCCAGCCATCCGAGACGTTTGCTAGTACCTTGCAATAATACTCCATTCATTCTGTTTAACAATCGGGTCCACGAGGATAGTTTGTCTATTCTAATGGCTTTGGTACCTGCGTGAACATTCGGCCACTTGGTTTTGTCAAACTGTATCCAGATGGCGAAAAACTATTTACACTGTGATTTTGGTGATTATTCCGAGGCACAAAATAAACAGGGAAGCCATGCATTACTACCTGAAAATCTCATAGTTTTGACCCTGGAAAAGATTTGTTAAGAATTTTCCGTTATTTATATTTCTAAATCATACCTGACCGATCTCGGATTGTGTGTAAAACAAAACGTGGCACAACGGGGAGGTTGGGGTAGATAGAGTCAATGGGAAAAGGTGAACGGAAACAAAAGAAACTACGAAAATTTTGTTGGTTTTGTTCTCTTCACATTTCACTTGCTTTTTCTCAATTTTGATTATTATTAAAAAAGAAAATGAATAAATCTTATGGTGATTGCGCACTCAGTGGGAATTGAGTGGAGCGATTTCATTGGGAATTTATAAACGAAGTAATGTGATGGCTTAAATCCACAATTTGTTTGTGGGTGCACTTCTGTCAGTTTGCTCAGGCCAAAACAGATGGCATTCTTAAGGATCCCTGATTGGGGACTTTAGCAGCCGAAAGGTTATCGCGAAAGGCAGTGAAACGGAGGCTGGCGTCTGTAATCCACCGGATACTAGTGACTGAAAGCTCAGTTCATGCGACCTTTGAATGAGGCCAGACATCATGGATGTACAGAAAACCCTTGCGCTAGCAATGCCACTGAGCTTAGAACTGTGTTTTGTACGTCCTGCGTGTTTGATTAGGAATCAGGGTTTAGTCATTTCCATTGGACTGGTTACCAAAGATCAGTCAAACTGGTGGAGACCGCTGGGCATCCGTCTTCGTTCCTGCACTTTAGTGGGTGCAGCTCTGCCACGAGAACCAGGTGCATAAAACTTTCTAGCGAAGGTTGTTTATTCGGGAGCATTTCAGAAAATGTTCGGGGAAATTGGTCAAATCAGAGCCTGCAACACCCAACTCCGACCAGACCGTTGCCCTTGGTTAGTCACTACCTTAGGTTGTAGTCAAAATGAAATTTTTACTTTGGCTGCCAGCTAGCCAACTATGTTCAAAAATAGGGGAAGTACAACCTCCAGCTTGACCTGAGGCTGTATGTTTTTCTACTATCACATATTTCGACCACCTAATTTCACAACCGGGCAGGAAACGAGTAAAATCAGTGTGCGCCAGACCTACTGAAGAGTGATCCTGTAACTGCGGTTTAAATATACGTGGCCTCGTTTTGATCTACAAAATCTATTTCGAATCCCCCAAACGGTCACGATACTCCACCAAATTTACATTATCATGTCAGTCGCAGTGGAGTAAACAACGCTGTTCTATTTTCAGTCAAACTTGAATCAGTTTGCTAATCGCCGTTTTATACAGTTACAAACATGAAGACAAGCTTGGCACGTTTAGTCTGGCGCTTTTCTGATCTGGCATTTTGTATTATCCCCTGCTCAAATATGATCAATATTTCATTCGACCTTCGTTAATGAACAAGTCCCGAATAAAATACGGGCAGATTAAAATTGCGCACATTTGGATGCCGATTTCCCAACGGAAGCACGACGATATCTATTAAAGAAAAACTGAGGCAAAGTTCGACACTCTGTTTCGCGTGAATAAGGGTAACGTTCGCGAATGCCATGTTTTATTCATCCAACTTTAGTAGAAATCGTGTTCAGCAAACAGGTGATTATTTCTGTCATTTGTCCAAGGGCGAGTTTACTAGCACGCCGCCCCTTCATACGAAAATTGTCCTGGCCAAATCAGATTTCCTAACCCATTTTCAAAATTCATAAGCATAAAAATTTGTACTCAAATATCATTGTACGGACTTTGTCAACCCTAGGTATCTTGTTGAAACAAAAATTGCAGGTAAAAAGAGTTTGACAGCATCGGATCCAATTGTGCTATCCACTGGTAGAATTTCCGAAATCTGTGGTATTTCATAGTCAAGTGAGTTGCACTTCACAGGAGGGAGCCCCACACCAGAGTGAATGAGTCCCGCGCAAACGCGGACATGTCACGGTAGGTAACAACGCGTGACTGGAATTGCGTTCGATGTGAAGTACTCCTCTAAGTCAGTGACTCATGATTAGGCTCTTGATAATTTCCTCACAGGCAGTATGCTAAAAGCACTACCGATATTACCATGGGGTGGGTCTCCAGTCATAGATCAAAATTCCAGTTCTTCGTTGGGATCCCCATCTGATTTTTGTCAATTTCACTTCTAACTATCCACCTACGCGAATTCACTGCAGAGTGGAGATTCGCGATCTGGTGCTGTCCAGATTGAGCAGACAAAAGAAAGTGTAAAACAGAACCAGTGTTTGACTTTACCCAACAGCTTGCTCAATGTTACTTCGTCTGCCAGTCCGATGGCAACGAGTACGATATTTTTGCAATCCTCCTCCATCGTCAACCATTTATGAAGTAAAGCTCTTGTGTGACCGATTCCAAACAAGGAAAAGCACATTTTGCCGGAGCTGATTTGGTCAGATTGTAATTATGAACAGTAGTTTGCACTCCAAAAATGAAACACGTCAGGGTCGATTAAATCATTGATTTGAACGATACTGTCACAATAACCAGAAAAAATAGTTTACTACGTGCGATTGACATTGATCATGAGAAGTCTTGGTATGGTCGATATGACAAGAAATTGTTTTTCATCAGCTGGGGAAAACAAATTGAAAATAATGCTAGTTTTCAAAATACCGTTGAATGAGAGCACTGAACCCACCTTAATCATTGAATAACATATCCAACCGTAAATTAGTTCGTTTCCAATCGCTGCGATTGCACGCGGTACACATCAAGATAAAATACAAGCTGAAAAGGCGTGGCTAGTGTACCCTGAATATAGCACAACCTATCCACATGTGAATTGTTTACTGTTCGTCATACGGAGGCCGAGTAACATTGACAAACGGGAACTCCAGTAAACCACACCAGTTTGCTGCATTAGTGCAATTTACAAGCTAACCAAACATGTTCAGTAGTTTGATTTCGGTTTACTTCTACTTTTTACACCAACGGAGTGTTTGCCTAAATTATCGCTAATAACAATTGTACAAACGGTGAAGGCTATTTTGCTCACAGTGTAACAATGGGTTTACTGCAGATGACTATACTGTACAAAGTGCAACATTCTTGTATTTACGCATCCCTGATTTTGTTTAACCAAATCGGAAAAGCCGAAATTTAGTACCCTCACAAAATCTGTCTTTGGTGTTTTATCGGTGGTCACCGTTTAGGGAATTCTGCGCTTCATATATCATCCCGGAAATTGCTGACCTGAGAAATTTCTCCATTATCTTCAATTATGCACCTTACAGGAGAAAAGGACACAGATATTGACCCAATTGTACATGATACAACCTACAAACCCCATTTAACTTGCTGTGCCTTTCAAATAGGATGCACCCAAAATTCCGACTAGCGGCATCAGAAACATTGGTGCACGTGGACATCCGGTCGGGTTTTCGCCGACTTACCAAGGCTAAACACGGTGACGCTGGACATGAAAAAGCGGAAAGCATTACTGCATTTCCGTCTTCTCTAGGGCCAGCAACATGTCTGCAGTCAACCGTCCCACGTTCGTCGACGATTAACCTTTGAATAGAGTTCCCTGTAGCTCTTCGACTGCACATAGAAAGGAGCCCTCACTCGCTCAAACAATGCATCAACGCACGTGTACCCTTTCTTCTCCGTGACCGCCAAACGATTCGCGACAGGATCGGTCGGTGGCAAATCCAGACAAATGTGTTACGTTTTTATGTTCCATTCATCTCTAAGGTCAGCCGGGAGAGATTATGGGATCGTAAATATTTGAAAAATGATTACGAGGGAGAACCTGGAAGCAAATCGTTGAACTTCTCTGTGCAGCCCCATGGCATCAGATTTCAAAAGGCAGGTAAAAAAACAGTGACTAAGCTAGATCTCGGTAACAAGCATCGGGACTGATACAATTACATTATTATTTGAAATGTAGTCACCCATAGTCCAAATCACCAAACTACTGTGTGAGAATAAAAAGTTGTCCACGGTGGCCCAAAGGTAGAAAATCATCCCCGACGAGCGGAAGGCCGCCGGTTCGATTCCGAACAGTGGCATCAACTTTTGGATGCATAGTGCGTAAGTGGATTTCAAATTCTACACAATATGTGGCTTATCGTCACCTCAAAACGAATGAAGAAAAACCAAAGTACCTATTTGTCAACGGGACGATGTGAAGTTCCGCGAATAATTTCTCACTAATAAGTGGTCGGACCACCTTTGGACGGCACAATTCCAATGGTCTGTTGAAGTCACCACGAGAGCAACTTTCCACCGTGGTGAACAAGAAATTTCTATTGGGCAACGAAATCAAGTATAGATTTGGTGACATCTTAAAAAATGCTTTGACATCCGCTCAAAGTGACACAATGTGTTAGATCAGCAAATACACATGTATTTGATCACCCTTGATGTCACCCTGAGAAACTGGTTCCCGCTCCCCCTCCCGCCCCCCCCCCAGATGTCCACTGAAACTCCATTGTGCTGTGTTGTTGCTGTCGTCAAATCACCATTAGTTTCACATGTATGGTTCGCGATCCACCTTTGGTGGTCACCCTTGATTGATGAAACACGGATTCATCGATTCCGACTATTCGTCCCCAATAAAAGGTCTCCTCCACTGATGTTCTGTTTGTGTGGAAACGGCAAAACACCTTCGTGATTGAAATCTATATCCGTTTAAGTCGAGTAGATGGTGCCGAAGTTGAGTGTAAACAAAAGAGGGAGGAGTAAATAATCCATAAACAATTTGTTTGCACTGAACACGAATGGGTAGCCGTGAAATTACTTGTTCTATTAATAGGATAATTCGGATAGCAAGCCTATTCGTCTAGTGCTTGGGACGAGGTCAGTTACGAGGACAATGACTGTTTGAAGTTAACTTTCCGAGGTGACGAACTTGACATCACATTTCTGCCCACTGGATATTATGGTCAGACGATCTCGTCAAACATGCTACCACGTGATTTGATGGTAAATGTGTCAGTTTTATATGCCACGCTTATCGGTTCGGACCAGGAATTAACTTGAACTGGACTAATTCCTTTTGGTGTTAGGGATAGAGTGTTACATTGGACGAGCTGGACGATAACCGGCGTGACAAGTAAGAACACCGTATGACGAACAGTAAACAATTCACATGTGGATAGGTTGTGCTATATTCAGGGTACACTAGCCACGCCTTTTCAGCTTGTATTTTATCTTGATGTGTACCGCGTGCAATCGCAGCGATTGGAAACGAACTAATTTACGGTTGGATATGTTATTCAATGATTAAGGTGGGTTCAGTGCTCTCATTCAACGGTATTTTGAAAACTAGCATTATTTTCAATTTGTTTTCCCCAGCTGATGAAAAACAATTTCTTGTCATATCGACCATACCAAGACTTCTCATGATCAATGTCAATCGCACGTAGTAAACTATTTTTTCTGGTTATTGTGACAGTATC
>LUCM01004569.1:203956-222003 GCA_008360955.1 Fasciolopsis buskii | reverse complement strand
AATGACAGAAATAATCACCTGTTTGCTGAACACGATTTCT
The DNA here is from genome assembly GCA_008360955.1 of Fasciolopsis buskii. Taxonomy (NCBI): domain Eukaryota; kingdom Metazoa; phylum Platyhelminthes; class Trematoda; order Plagiorchiida; family Fasciolidae; genus Fasciolopsis; species Fasciolopsis buskii. Next base: position 221,963 of record LUCM01004569.1, on the reverse strand, counting down.
ACTAAAGTTGGATGAATAAAACATGGCATTCACGAACGTTGTTAGCAGAGTTCTGTGTTGTCTTGTTCGTGGAAAACGATAGGCTTGAACTCAAATGATTTCGAAGGCTTCGTCGGCGTATGTGCTACATCAAGCAGACATTTAGTTGAGATCAATTTAGTCATGTGAGAATGGCAATAAACTTGTTTTATGCCCCACTCTCATAACCCTTGTGTAGCTGCATTGTCACGGTATGCAGATCCGGAACCCAAGTCGATTTTATTTAATCACGGTGAAAAAAAGAAATAATCTTAGACCCGTTGTTAAACTCTCCCTTCTGGAGAAATACTTTTGAGAACATTACCACGGATACTAACTTAAATAAGGATTTTTATTCCTGAATTTGTGCCAGTAATGCATGATGTAATCAATGGTGACGAAACCATGCTTGTCCTCGTCTCTAAACAGCGTGTCACGCCCGTCAGCGTCCCAAACGAATTGATGTCTAGCCCATTCATTTCCACCAACCATAGAAATCATTTATTAAACAGCTCTGCATTGCAGACTAGTCTTTCCGGAAAATTTTTGAAAGATTGCCTTTTATTTTCGTTATCAATGAAACAACTGTGGACATCGTTTTTAGAAGCGGAGGGCGCGGCCAACAGAGCGCTGTCAAATGGGGCTATTCGCTTGCGCGATTTTCATATTCAAACGCCACGACCCTATTCGCCTGACCACCGCCAGATTGTTCATGGAACTACGAATAAACACTGCTGACTTGCGGGATTTCCTCGCGGAAAATTAGGCCCGTCATCACTCCTGACTACTATACCTGACTACTGATGCATTCTCCCCAGGCTTATGTTCATCCATTATTTGCCCAATAAATGAGAGATTGTGTTCTAACACAAATGTATGACCTGTAAGAAAACCCTTGAGAAACAACATTCGGTGTGGACCCTGTTCAACGAGTGACGATAGCCGTATACGGACAACGACGCTGACAACACGGAGACCGCTGTTGGGTTGATCATTTGTCCAGGTGTTAGATTCGAAATCACCCGCAAATCATAGGAAGCACATCGGCTGGGATAAATCCGCCTGTCCGGCCCGTATCTGAAGTCCGCGTGCCCAAAGCACGCACCGCTGGACCAATATAATAGCACTTAATCTGGTTCCCCAGTTGATTTCTGTCTGAAAAAATGTCGAAGAAATAGGGCGCCTTTAGCAGCACCTCATGAACCTCATTACTTTCAAACAATTTACAAATGGCCAAACGGAAATCAATTGGCGTGGCATCAAAAATAAAATCGATAGCCACGATGCAGATAAGAGATCGCGAGGTGACACATTTCGAATCTTAATAGGAAAACACTTTATTTCCCGAAGACAATGGGTCTTGGGGGTTGATTATTTGTTTCGGAAATAAGCAAACAGGTGGTCAATTAACGGAGACCGAAACCAAATTTGGTTTGATTGTGCCAATCCGGTCCAGAAATGAACTACGCCTGATTTACTTTGAATACATCGACCTGTCGGCTGGAAATCCAGGGTTGTACATAGTAGAAACGAGATCTTAACCTCGGGATCAAATCGTTCCATTTGGACTTCTGCGTTCTTCATGCGATCTAACACAGTGGTCAGACAAGCCTAATGGTTCCGTAGGAATTTTATCCGAATATGGTCCACCGAATTTCAGCACTTAACTTAACCTATACAGAAAGTCCGTGAAAAGAGTTACTTTGCGTAATTTAAACTTACAGACGATTTGTGTGACTGTTACTGACTTCCTAGATCAATCAACAACAAAAAACAGCCGAGTCAAAAACAAAGACTACCCATTTAAAGTTGGAAAGCAATGTGGTTCACACTGAAATCCACTAAGTTCTCTGATGTCACCCAAAATTCACGCTTGCCGATCAACATTTTCGATCGATTAAAAATTCTTATCCAGTCTTCCAGATCGATTCACGAGGTTTGAGTTACAGAGGGCCTGAACGCCAACGATTCATGTTCAAGAAAGGCAGAAAGTGAATAATTACTACATCAGATGCAGAAACAATAAATATTTCCCCTACAACTAGCGGGTAATTTCAGTAATTTGTTAATACACTACCAAATGCCGTGCGAGAGAACCGCCGTGGCAAATTGTGAAAACAATCCGATCGCGGGAAATTTGCATTTTTATTCTGCTAAATTGGGTCAAATGGCAAAGTAAATATAAAATTTACAAAAGCACTCACTCACCAAGTAATCCGTGTAGATTGATTCGTTTCTTGTCTAGTGTTGAGCAAAATACCAGTTCTAAATCTTTTGTCGTCACTCAGGTCTGAAAGCGTTAATATAAACACTTAATAACAAACATAGGAACCGAGTGCGCATGCGCTGAATGAATTCTACTGAATGGGGCAAACTTGGAGAAAACTGCACACGTGATACAAGAAACCAGACGAAATGTCCACGAGAGTTCTCAAAGGGCGTAATTAGTGGGCTTACAGGCTTACCAACGCAGAATATTTGCATATTATTAATTCGCAGTATCTCCATTGGACAGACCCCGCATCTGGCTAAAACTGACGTTCTTTGAGCAGATCGATTCATTCGGCTGGCTTGATTGAGGTGAACAAGAGTAAGAACTATACCGTTTCAAAACTGAGATCAGAAAAAAGAACGCTGAAGTGAGAAACTATGAAATGAAATTGGGAAACCGCAAATTTTAACTTGAGAACGAGCGCCTGTGATAAGTCGCACTTGCGCGTGGTGCACCTCATTAGCCGATTGAGCACAACAGTCGCTAGCCCATGATTGAACACCTGTCGTCTCAAGCTCATAGGACAGATCTTAGTCGGGCATCCTGAGGGTTGATGGGCGGACGTCAGAACAGTGGAGTGCTCCGCAGTAAGGCAATTTACGCAAGACAACTAAGCTGCGCGAAGTCCAACAAACCGGAATATCGGGCCATTAATCTCGACGCATTTGGACGAACACATGCACTCTGATCATTTAGTACTCAGAGTTTGTTTATTAATCGCTGAATTACAAAAAATTTTACAAGTGTCAGGGAAACGGGACCAAATAGGTTTACAGAATTTAGGGAGTGGCTTGGTTATATTCCAAACATAATATTCACGTACGGTTAACTCAACCAGTTAATCTGAACTATTCATTTCTGTTAGTTTCGTGAATCCCTGACCAATTTATCCTATCGATTTTTAACTGTGAAACGCGTTATCTGTGAAGAAAAAGAATGGCTATCATTAATATCATCGTCGTGGTAAATTCATTCACGGATATATAAACGACAACAACAACTGGGAGCACATCAACCATGGCTTCGATGGGGTATATGCTTTTCATGTATCGGAAACCTGGACATTAATTCGTGTATCCGGAGGCAATTATGTTTCTTAATGCGGAGAAATGTTAATTTTCATTTTCACCCTTTGACATTCGCTTACCGGGGGAAGAAAGTCAGCCTTGATACGGAAGCTCAAAGAGTCACAGTTGTAAGCCTCTTGACTAAAACATGCTCATCTGGTAGCTGTGACAATAGCCCAAGTAACGACTACCAATAGTGGCTGAATTGTAGTGGGTTACGTTTTGTTCCTGGTCCAGGTGAGTACAGGGCAGCGCTGCCCATTGCTCCGAGCAGGGTGAGTAATGACAATTTTTCCTCTGTTCACAGCCTCTGAACTGCATTAACGCTTCGTTGCCGTAGAGGTGAGCTTTCTGAGTCAAACGCTTCGGTTAGAGTTCCCCAACTAAACCCGTGCTTCGATGTGGTAAGCTGCAAAATGTCGTTTACCCAAATTCCTCTACCACTGGTTATATGAGGAACCTTGTCAAACTTTATTCTTCGAATACAGAGACTTAGCAAGATGCCACACATGACTGCCAGTTGGTACATTTATCTGACGGTAGAGTAGGTGGAAGAGCATAAAATAAACTAATTTGGCCTCAATGGTCATTTCAGTGTTATCACGGTCAACCAGAGAGGGCAACGAACTGTCCTAGCTAGAAGACTTGAAGCATTTTAGACAGATGCATGTTGTATCTCCGAAAAGTGCATACAAGATTACACTTTCATAATCCCTCGTCGCAGCCCAAATACAGTCTTTTCTCGTTTCAGTCTTCGCGTCACTTGATCTGATTCCCAAACTTCTCCATTTACATCTTAAAATGAGAACGTCGCAAGTTTGATTTTCCACATGCATAAAGTGGATGAGTAATACCGCAGGATTACTTGGCTTCCAATTAATTTAGAAGGGAATTCAGAATCGATACTGAATAAAACCTGTTGAACAATGAACCTGGATTCGAACGCAAAACCTCTTCAACAAATGTACAACTACTGCGCAGTATTTGGTGAATTTCGTAGTCTTCACGGTGCTATTTTAGACAAAACTATGTCGTGGATGCATTATGTTCCGTTTCGAAAACATTATAATGACCACCATTTTTGACCCAATAGGTAAAGCACGAATTAAATAAGATATTGTCGGCTTCATTTCATCAGAAATTCACAAATACATGGACCTACAGAGCTCCTGGGAAAAGCCATCAACGGTGAAACTCTGAGATTGGGAAAACAGCCTTCGAACAAACTCGGATAGGGATTGTAAACGTTGGAATTATCGATGACTGTAGGAAACAGAGAAGCAAATGGTCCAAAAACAGGGAGTCATAACTGTTCTAAAACAGCCATGTAGCATGGAACCGGGTGGTGTAATATATTTGCCAAATCATTCTTCTTCTGGCATCGGACATCAAAGCATTATGATGTGGTTTACTAATCCGGGGAGAGATTATATGACCGTTTGAAATTAAATAATTGACATATCATTGTAAAAGCTCATTTATTTTGCCGGAATTCGTTGGTTAAAATCCAACATGAGTGAATAGCCAATGCCGACAATAGTGTTACATTACAAATTCGGAGTGCTCCTGTCCTGTTCATGGTAGGCGAACCAATCGCTCGGTAAGAGGGTATTCACTGATAGACGTTTGACATGTTATTTTACTTTGGGACTTAGGAATCACTTGGGTTACCAGGCAAAATTCAATTTTTTTCTCACGGCATTTTTCCCACAAAGGACGCGAAACCCTCAGTAGAGCACAAAAGTTTCCGGCGGTAAACTAACGTTTGATTTGAAGGCACAAATCGATAAGGACAACAATTGTTAGTCAAGTGTTACGAACAAACAATGGGGATCTATAAGATACAAAAATGCGCTCACAGTCGGCACACTCGACACGTTTTTTCAGTCATATCTTCTATTTGATCAAATTAAAATTGCCCAAACACACCTCACAAAGGTGTTCAAATTATATCCAAAAGTAGAAACAAAAGGGTGAGAGGAAATGGAAGTACAACATGAACGGAGTTGTAAGTTAGGGACAAATGATCAAAATTCAGCAAAAGCAATAAAAAAAATCACATCTACTAAGCGGGGAGCTGTCTGTTTCATTCTAACAACCAAACACGCATGAATTGTTAACGGACATGATTGTTACTTGAATGGAAAGAGCATCCAACTCTTATAAAGGTCGAGGAGTGAAACCGTTTTTCTTTGGCTCGTATAAATCTTCCACCATTTGATCGATCAGTTCCTTCAATTCGGCGATCAATGATTCTTCAGATCGACTGCAAGTAATAGGACAAAATGGGTGGACAATAGTTACGAAGTGATTAGCAATAAACAACCCAATCGGTATCAGACGGATGCTATCTAGAGATAAGCAGTGAGATGTTGAACATCAAACTTGATCAAAACCGGATTTTCATAATTCGTGGCCACTTCCACAGTAAGACTAGGAACAGTTTTAGTCGTCTTGTGGTTAACTAAAGCGGACCCCCGGTAATCTAGATCAGACTATTTTGCTCTCTAGCTGCTCAGCATAGAAAAGCTTATCCCCACTTTAGTCGAGCAAACCAATACCACGAGAATGATGCGACTAGTCTGAATGTCGAGGTTTTATGACGTCTGTTGGGTAAAACCTACAGCAAAGTGTAAAAAAGCTTTCGGCACCGTTGGACGAGACAATATTTGCACAGCAATTCTTAACCGAAAATACAGTGCTCTAAGGTCGACTGATACCCAGGTGGAACTCTTGAAGTTAACTTGCGACTAGTGTAAGGGAACTTCCATAACTTGCTTTCATCTTATAGCCTCTCGGCGGGCAGAAGTGAACGTTTTATTCGAAATGCACAAGCACCCAGTAGTAGAAACGTTAACGCATTACATCTACCAACAACGCTGTTATTAACATTATATCATTCATATTTAAATCCAATATTTAGTTGAAACTTCTAAAAAATGACAATTTTCGTACGAATGGAGCTAACGGTCTCTGATTTTCATTCAGCGGGTCCCTCGAAAATCTGAGAGTTGCGGTCGTAACTCGTCTCAAAATATTTGTTGGACAATTCCATGCTATTTGTTAGATCGGCTCTAATGCCCCGTGGGAAATGGACCGAATAAGACAGGAAACAATGCACTCAGTACTGTCCAATCTTTGGTTCTAGGATGTAGCCCTAGCATTCCCACAGCTCAGAATGGGCAGTAAGGCCACATAGTTGTTCCAGACAAACCGACACCCTGTTACGTGGTTCACAGGCCTCTTCGGAAATCCCGTGCCGGATGAACTGAAGAGACTTTCTTCGAAACCGTTGGATCATGTGATAAGTGACGTTTGCCGAGAATCGCTTACCGACGTTCAATACCCTCGCCTCCCCTCAAGCCGCTTCAACAGATTGGTCAAGCGATTTCCCGAGGCGCTGCTGCTGATGCAAACACAGGGATCATAGGATCACAGGTTACGTAAAAATAAGTGATGAAGATAGAAGAGAAGAAACACAGCCTAAGGGATAAGAGTCTACCAAAACAGAGGTGATGCTCTTATCGGAAAGTTTTCAAACCCTCGAGATAAGTCAAATTAAATTGTGACCTCACTAAGTTCGTGTTAAACGAATTTCTCAGTCATCGGTTCTGCTGGAACCGTCAGGGGGCGTTGGGCCCCCGATCTGAATTGATCAAAAGGCGTACAAGCTGGTCACAGGCTACCACAGGTTTCCAAACGCCATGCTTTTGCTCTGTCGCCTTGTAGATCAAATCTCTCGATCAAAGGCTCCAGATCGGGTAACCTAAGGCAACCTTTACTTTAGCTTGAGCAGCCGAGTAGTACAATACCGACACAAAAAATGTGGATACGATGGAAAATCGATGAGGCAGGAGAGCAGTCTGGATGGGCTGATGTGCGTGGTGAACCTAATATGAAAACATTCCTTTTTCGTTTATTTTTATTTCGCATTGTTTGACTTATTCACCATAATCCCCATGGCATCGGATTGTTATGTGTGCAGAGACGAGGATAAATACCGTCGAACTTGCTATTTGCAACCAAAGGCTTTTGACTAAATGAAAGGAGATTCAATGGCTTACTTGGAAAAACTGAATGGCTCACGCATTAGTTTACAATCACTGAGCTCATTTCTGAGTTAGAATGAAGTTTCTATTCAGAACACCGGGAACCGTGGTAGTTCAACTTTTACAACAACTGACGTAATCTGGCTTTGGCTGCTGCCTCAGAGCACTATTTACGAGCAGTAAGAGATTAACTGAGAAATAATAATTTGAGAAACAATACAGAAGAGGAGGGATTTCAAATGTAAGAACATTACTGTCTGCAGCAGTGAGCCATATCACCTTTTGTCCCCGAGGATCGGTTGGAGAGGCGGCGGGGGGCGGGGGAAGGGAGAGGATTCCATGGACTCAAACTCGGTAGTCTAATTGGGTCCACACTGGCCAGTCCGTTGGTTGAGCTTTCCCACCGTTTTGTAATGCAGTCGGCTGGTCACATCGACCCATTTCCCGACCCTTACCTGTCTCGGAAAACAGCGTAAAACTTGGAAATTAAATTAAATCGTTCTGGTATGAGTGCCTCACACCAAATGCATTTCTGGTGCATATCTCTCACCCCACTGGCAAACAAGATGAACAGATCTGTGTTATGCAGACGATTATACCACAAATTCTTATCATCGCACAGGGAACTTCGAGGACTAGAGATTTAGGATTTTGTACTAAAAGGAGAGAGAAGACAGGAAAGATTTTTTCCGAGCAACCTGAGGAATGGAAAACCAATAGACAGGAGGTTCATAGACGGGTCATGTTTGATCACATATGACCTTTGTGGAATGGCTGTCTCTTTCCAGAATCACAAAATGAACACTGTTTAGTTTAAGCGTAGCGGAGCACAGAGAAATATGCTTTCTTAATTTTTGCTTTGGAATCGGTTGATGCATACATCGGTGGGGTTAATAAAGTAAATCGCTCAGAGTGACAATGTACCACACAGCATACGCTCAAACTTATCATCAAAGACTAGTGAAATCCAAATAGGATAAAATCTCTGAATTTAACTTCGGTCCCGGCCGTGGAATCTTCATCAAGCCCTGAACAGCAGGAGGTGGCTATAATTCAAGGATGGAACACAGAAAGATGTGGCTAAAACTTTGCATCATTGTATCAGACGGACGACTCGATCAAAGCGGCGACTGTGAGTCTTTTTGCCAACTGTCTCAAAAGCGACAGTCTTATACGCCCCAGTTCGGTTCAGGTCAGTTCCTACTCTCATTAACTGTGTACTGATGTGCTTCGGTTTTCTCATAGCTTACTCAAAAAATGAGGTGAACGAAGAACAGTGGATAGATGGAGGAAAGGAAAAAGGTAGGCAGATTAAGCAAGATTTCGAAAGCCAGAAGACCATCGACTGGAGCACGCAGCCATGTCGTTTAGTATTTTCAAACATACACACACATGTGCGACCTGAATGCGAAGTTCACGTGACCTGAAGCTTACAAACAAACTAGCCAGTTGCGAGACAGCCATCTAGTCATAAATTAGAATTACGGGTGTTGCGTGTGCTTTCGATTATCCACAGCAAAAATCGACTTTGGCAGAATCCGAAAGCAATTTGTGGGAGGAGGGATTTGGAAGTGACCGTCACCACTGGTATGAAAGATAGGAAATCCTACCTATTTTCTCTGTCTGCAAGGCGGAATGGATCAATGAAAGCCCTAAGGTATTTCACAGAGCTGAAAATTAGGCGCAAAGATCAAACCCATGAGAATAGCCGGAAAAGTTTTGCAAAAACCTGAATGGTATAACTGCAATGTCCATTGGAGACATACGAATATTCATCCGTAATCGTTCAAAATTTTCATTCCCCGATTCGTGCTTATCTTCCCGAATACGTAGATGTTTGTTTTGTTACTACTATTGGAATCATTCACTCCTAATTTTGTTCTATCCCACTCTGTTTCTGACTGGGCTCTTTTTGTTCTACGTACTGAGGATATTTGGAACGTTTATGTGGTATTTAGAGATCGGTCATCAACAGACAAAATGGAAATTCACTAAGTGTTTTTAACGCGAGGAAATCAAGTTTTTATTGCTAAAAATAATCAGAGTTTTGAGTCCCACATCTGATGGTCTCTTTGGTGGTAAGTAACAATTCGCTGTCGCCCAGGTGACTATCAAACTAGACCTATGGAGAGAGTATGTAATTTCATCCCACCCCAACTTTCAGCGTCATTGTTACCGGCTCTTGTCATTAGTGCAGTGGACCCCAGAGACTACGGAGGTACAATTGTATCACAGCATCCGGGTCCCAAGTAATATTCAGTTAGATTTCGTACAATACTGTCCACTGCAGGAGTTCATCAACCTGCGCAGCAGATTCAGTGACTAAACGAAAACTAGTTTTCTTATTCAGCAAGCCAATGGAAACCAATCAGGACGGTGCGTTGGCTAAGATATTTGGCTTATTGTTTTACTCCTGGTTCGATTCCCATTTGAGTTACCTCATAAAAAGAAAACAACGACAAACTGTAATATCTCCTTTGTTTCTAATTCTGAACTGTAAATTAACAGCAATAACGACTGATGTTAAAAAATTAAATGACTCACTAATTAAAGTTGTCAAGTAATCAGGCTTTTTGGGTCGTTTGTGAAGCGAAATGCTTCTGTATTACCCCAGCTTCCAACAAGGAAGAAGACTGTTATTAGTTTTTTGCAAATTAATGCTTCTAACGCAATCCGTTTAGGAGTGAAAAACTAAAAATCTGAAGCAGACTTTGATGTGCACGGAAAACGTAAACCACACATGTCATTAGGGGCTATTCTCAATTAAGCAACACTGCATTGTGGAATCCCGTAGAAAGGAAACAACAAATCTCACACACAATGTCCAAGTCAAAATGCAAAGCTGTGAATCAACACACGGGAAATACAAGCATGCTTTAATGGAGAGAAATCTAAACGGAATTATTTTCAGATACAAAGCACGAAATGATAAGGAATGCGAAGCAATAACTTACTCAGAATTTGGTTCTGATCGTAACTCAGAGTAGAATTTGATTTTCGGTTCTGTTCCACTGGTTCGGATGGTCAATGTGGTACCGTTATCGAACCGGAAGGTAATGCAGTGGCTTGATTTGCTCACTGGTAGACGCTGATAGAAAAAACGATTTTGAGTGATTAGGAGGTACTTCAAAGAGGAATAGGTCTAGAAGAAAAATCGCACGGACCGATCATTTTGGTGCGACGTTGTTATGAAACATTAAAGAATACTAGATAGTAAAAACGCGGACCGCACTGGCAAGTTCAAAAGGTAATTCTTTTTAGGGAGAGAGATTAATAAAATCGATGTTTGTTTGATCAGCTGAACTCCGCGCATTCCGATGATCGTGAATGAGTTGAACGATTCGCAGAACTGTCCTCTTTATGGCACGTTTTCCTTTTTTATGTTCAACATCATATCACAATCAACACGTAACTTTTTCTTCAAGCGCACGCGGGAAATTTCAGACTTTCATTTGTCTTTCTTGTCTGATCCGGGGTTATAATTTGGAGATTTAACACCAAGCAGCAAAGAGCTCGGATGATATACCCACCTTTATCCATTAGAATGGTTATACAATGCTCCCAGCTGACCACCCGAAATTCATTAGTGTTTCTTTTTAGTTTCGTCCCTGTGGCCATCAGTTTCAAGTGGGGCAGTGCACTGCGGTGTTTCGCCTGCGTAATTCACATAGGATTTTGACGCTTCGATTGTTATTCAACTTGTTGAAACTGATTCTTTTGATTTAATTTCTCAACTCCCAGTCGTCGCCTCCAATAAATTTCCAAATGCGACCAGTTTTTGGAAGATATAGTGAAGGGCTCGTTGATGCAGTCAGTGGGATACTGGAATTTCGAAAGATTTCTATCATTTGTAATTTATTCCAATTTATTACCCTGCGATTTTAACTGTCCAGTTATTCAGTAGCTTTGAGGAAGCAACGAAAACCAGTGCACTTGGATAAAAGTATGTGGTTACACTGAAAAAGCTGAACCTGAAATCCCTTTCAGTGACGTATTGGCTTGACACTTACAGGCAAGGCTGTACATTGGGTCCGGCGCTAAAGTCATGCTGACCTGCGGTCTTTAGCACTTGGTCACGTGGTCGCGGTCAGTAACTGAGTTGCAGTGAATCGATTATCAATTTATTTCACTGGAGGAAAGCACTAACGTTCCATGGGACTCATAGCAAGCCCTAAGAGAAAAACAGCTCCGCCCCCCCCCAAAAGGTTTAAAAAAAAAAATTTGGTTTTTTTTTTTTAATCCCGGTTTTTTTTTGAATACTTCACGTACGGTATCAAGTCTTGCATGAATTAGCACGATCTACAAGCTTACAGGTAAAATAAAAATCATCACTTACTGTTTTGCCCTACCAACTTGCACGAAAAGTCTTATAGGAAACCTTTCGTTAGACAATCGCAAAGACCATTGTTAATCGCCTTCAAGTTTTTGAACACTCGGTTTCCCTGGTACTAAAAAAAGACAAATAAACGCTTCATGAAACCTTGGTGCCCCCATTCTGCTCAACCTTTTTAGTGCAGAGAAAATTTTAGTTGGTAAGGGAAGGTCTATATTTGGATCCATCTGAACTGGGCGGACACATTTGCACGCTCTTACATGACATATGTCCCACACGCTCCTGTCGGATGACCGACTTCATTTGTGGTGTTGGAAATGGTAGAATTCTTGCATATTTAACGAACTGGCTGTCATACAGAAATGTCTTGCAAAACGACCTTCACCTTTGGGTGTCCGATACGTGACCCATCAAAGTTAAAAACTGGGAAAGACACGAAAGCATGTGGAAGATCCAGATTAAAAAGCCGCCAGTAAAACTGTATATTTCAAAACAAGTTGACCATGCAGAATGCGTCCGTCTGGTTTGCAAAGCTGCTTTGGACGGCGCTGGGCTGGCGAGGGTGGGCTAATGAATGGTTTGTTTTTGTTTTGGACTCGAAGAGAGCTGTACCATATGTTGGTATTGAGCCAATATGTGACGAATTAGGCAAAGTGATTTGCTGACATTGGTGTGATACTTTCATGAAGGCTTGTAACCATTGTTACCTGGATTTTTTCTTGACGCCTTGATATCGACCAAGTGAGTTTGCATTTCGAAACGATTTGACCAAGCCTATCCGTAGGACTTGACCTTGTACGACGAGGTTGTCGGGGTTTCAACGAGATCGGTCTAATAATGAATTACTGGAGAATATTGGTTAGAGTGAAACAATTGCTACGGCTGGATTCCAACATCTTGATATACTATTCATCGAATGCGGTGAAAATTAAAATGTTTCTTGCTGAGCATATGGATTTGGCTAGACCATTTAGTCGCACCCTGGTGGATATGACAGTGCACTAACTGATATATAAATAATTCCCTGTCAACTGCACGCCAAGTTCGATGGTGCACACTGCGTGCCGCACCCCCCAAATTACTTTGAGTGCTCTGGAAACTTTGATGTTTTTTCTAATTGCTTGCCTGCTTCCCAAAACAAACATCGTTTTCTATTTTGCCTACGCGTTGGGTGACATGGGCAGCGACAGAAATCCTACTCATCTAAACTTGTCATTGCTGAATTTAACAGTACTTTAAGGTTATTTAATGTGAGCCAGAAAAAGAAAAAGATTTTATTTCAATTCAGCTGAAGTGATCTCGTGATCCAACAAAGGATTCAGGGACATAAAAGGGCAGCACTCTGATGATTCGGCAAAACATTTATTCCTACAGTTTTCTGTGTGTATAAACCCTCATGAACACAAGTAATATAGCTAAACATTAAGCTATGTAACGTCAATCCGGTTCGGGAGCTTATCAACGCTGCAGTTTGGTAAACCACACTGATTTTGTAGAATACCAGACCGTCCTGTCCCCTATCGCTAATTGGTGTCCAAAACAAATTTTGTCTACGGAAAAAGTGATGGTAATTTCTTCCCCACGAACTGGAATATTCGAATCAGTTAATAACGTCTGTCTTAGAAAAAGTCAGACCATAGATCTGATATTTCTGAATGTTTCCAAATCAATTTTTTAATGCATAGTTTCGAGGATGTAAAATAATGGTATGGTGCAAATGTAAATAATACAATTGTTTCGGTTTAAATAATTAATGAACGTGTCGAGTTTTACTAGTTACAAATTCGTTACAGTTTGCTGGTTAGGCCACAAGTCCTTTGAAGCCCGTCACTCGCCATGTCGTATTTTCCCTTTTGGTCTTTCTGGACAACTTTTTCAGATAACATTTTATTTGGATTGCGTAATCTTAAGCTCACAAAGTAGTCTAGAGCTAATGAATGTGATGCTAACTCACGGCGCCGTAGTATTCCCCTTACGAATCTTTCAGATTTTCAAAAGGTAACGTCAAAAAATGTTGTTGCTTTAGATTAGATCACAAGCGAGCCTGGCTGGAACCGAAGCGTGTCTATGTTAGTACCGTTTGGGCGTCCGCAATGAGTATCAAACTATTTTTGTCAGATAAATGACGAATTATGATCGCAAACGTTCTGCTATATCATTCTAGCGTAGATTTCTGCATACCCGTGTAATATTCATGTGAATCTTAAAGATGCGGTAAAATTTGTTAATTTATTCTTTAAAACTTTTAGTGATTTTAAACATTAATCAGGTTTAATAACATTACCTTGGACACTGATACAATACTGAGATCAAATCTCTTTCCAAAATGGACCCACTGGGTTACTGGCGTTAACCTGTTTTCTTCTGAACCTAAGTGAAATTGGGATAAGTATGTCGAAGGGGCAATCATTTCAAGCTTCGGGAAAGTCGACCACAAGTCAATCATATTTGAAGTGTAACGACTTGAGACCCAAAACAGTTTAATGCGCCGTTTTCTGCTTGTACCATATCAGTCCTCGTCCCTTATTTCTTCAATCAGTGTAACGTCCTCTGAACTTGTTTTATTTTGAGGCATTGGAGGAACAGGAACTAATATGTTGGGCCTCTGGTTTTCTGAAGAACTCAGGGGTCTGGTGGATTCTTAATCTGAAAACCGACAGAAGGCGGTGTGAACAGAAGCATATACCTCCAGTCTCCAACGACTGGTGGATTCCCAGTAATCCGCCAGGCGGTAGGCCATCAAGATCATCAGGAACACCTTTCCCATATCCAGTAGAATTAAGATGGTTAACATACAAGGTGAAGGTGATATTTGACGACATTGTGTAGTAGTTGGTTTCTTTCTGATTTGTACGCGGTTTTATACTTCGGCTTGTATAAGCAACAATGATACTAACTGTTTAAGACAAACGCATGCTCGCTGGGATGGGAAATCAGTTTTGCCGCCGCACTGACGACGTTTTTCGGCCGCATAAAGTGCGGTAATATTTTAGTGTGAGAAAAGACACTACCTGCTCTTTGGGAGAATTTCGCTTAAAGGTCTCCAGCCATCCGCACTGGAAGAGACCGTGGACTCCAGATACGGTCAATACAGGACTTGACTTACTGAGGTTTCCACGCTTCAAAACCAAGTAATGGTGACTGGCCTCCTACGGCTAATCTTTAACCCTGCTTCCGATAGCAGTGGTATACTGAGGAGGTTCCGCCTAAAGATTTGCGTACCAATGTTCTAACTTACCTTAATCTTATGTAACTTCAGAGTCTTTTCAGCTTAAGAATATAGGATTCACTGCCCTACATTTCGCCATCTGAGATTGTAAGAAAATCCTTTACACCGTGTTCAATAGAAGATATGAGGTAATTGATGCTTGAACCTAGACAGTTTTGGATGAACGTCTGCTTTCAACAACAAATGTTTAGCCCCCCAAAAAATGTCACCGATACTGATGCTGCAGCAAGTGAGCAAACGTGACCCTCAACGTCACAGATGCCTCAACGTGGACCGTTATTCGAGTATTTCTATTAACATGCAACGATAACATCATACAGTTTATGAACCACCTGGTGAGAAGTGTCTGCGAAAAAATGTATTTGATGTCTAAGTGCTTCCACTGAGGAATAAATTTCAGCTTTTCGTGCTAGTCACAAACAGTTTATATTTCGGAGGTAAGAAAAGCGATCAAACAATAACTTATAACTATCTTCGGAGAGTCGGAAAAATAATTGGCCATTAAACCTGGATTTTCAACTCGGCAGGCACGAAACAATCCGTCCCTGCAAGATTCTAGGCTCAGAAGATTTCTCATGAGGATGAAACAAGTTATCGCTTTCAAGCCAAGTTAAGGGCAAGTCTCGGTTGATTTGATGCGTTTGTTTATCCCGACCACGGTCTATGCGAAAATCGGGGTAAGCATTTTAATCGGCGGATCAGCTACCTTTTAGGACAAACTAGTAAATGCTAGAAATTGTGGGGGGCCTTTCAGGGCCATCATTTGTCGTCTGTTGATCACTTGCCCGAAGTTCGCGGAATAACCAGTGAAGAATTTTAACCTATCAAATGGTCTAACGTAATTCGTCTGACGGTCAGACACAGGGGTATCGAATAATTAAAAAGTAGGTGGATGGCACTCGGGATCAACGATTTTGCACTAATGGGCCATGAAACTATTATGACGTCCTGCTGTCCATTCAACGCTTTTCCCAGAACCACTGATGTTAAACGTTATCGCATGTGCCTTTTCTTTGGAACCGCGTGGCCGTAAACTGCGCCACGGAAATGAAACGAAGTATCCACTTTGAGCGGTTAACTCAAGAAACTGCTCGGCTAAGTTCAGTTTTCCAACACCGTGAGTCAGTGAACTGTAATTGTATTGCCATGCTCCTAAACAGAATTGTTTTGGTTTAACAAGTTTTCAACTCAAGCGGCCTAGACACACCTCCTTAAAGTTGCTTGAGAAAGTATGCCTAACCTGAACAGAAAACCAAGCGAGTGAATTAACAAGGATGGTTCCTTTGCAGGAAACAGCCTCCCCACCCCCAACCACATATCAAACAGAAAAATAGTTTTAATTGTCGCTCTTTATGATATCTGTTAAATAAACTCGAAAGTCAGCGCGGTTAATAAGAATGCATGAGCTTGAATTTACACAGCAAATTGCAAGTAAGGTATAAGAATCCAGAAATTTCTTCTCAGTGAAAATCGGCACTGCTGATAAAGTTTTCAGAAGCAAACTATCAACTTCGATGCCAAACAACTACGGACATCTGCAATCAACTGGTAGGTGCATTTTGTCATTTAGCAGTGACAGGTGATCGACTATTTCGAATAGTAAATCACGCTATGTTGCTTGGAAATTTTGTTTACGAATTATGCGGACCTCTATCTTGGGGAGAACTCAAGCAAGAAGGATCCTGGACTCAGGTTGTAGGGACTGTGGGGATAAATTATTATTAATTCTGTTTTAATAATCTAATTCAGCAAGAAGTAGCCACTCAAGCTACCCGAAGATATTTGAATTTTAAATACCATTTTCAAAGAATAAGCTGTGGGAAAAAGATTACAAAAATGCCACAAGAAGATCACACAACAGTGGAAACTATAGGTACGGAGGGCCGCTAGTCACGCAACAATCATTCAAAACATTTGGGTGTCAAAACAAACTGGTAATATTTAATTTTTTATTATATTATATATATATAATATATATATACATAGAACAATCTGAAAATAAGCGTGGTACGAACACAACATGTAAATGAACTTTGCGGAAAGTGGATAAGTAAGAAAACAAAAATGTAGTAAACTAGGACAGGCTTGAGAAATGCCTTGTAATTTTGAAGGTTCAAAACAAATGTAGTATAAATGATACATCATTCTCAAAGCAGTCCAAACCGAGTTGAAACTGCTTGTGCACCGTCACTCATCAAGGCAAATAAATCTGACATACTCTGAATCAAATCCTGCTGTATCCTGAGAGGAGTTCAAGCCACTGTCCAAAAGACCCCCAAAAAATAAAAAAAAGCGTCTTTTTTTTTAGAACACCTCTCTAGGAACAGTTGAAAAGAAATGGGCAATAATAGGACAATCTTGCCGTACTCCACTGGAGACGACGAAGAGTGCGAAAGCTGGCCATAAGCCTACTCGACCTGACGTATGACAGCATACCTCTTAGAGACACACTTCCCAGGTACTACTCCATTTTGTCAGTAAACAATGCACAGTGCAGACCTATCAAAGCCCGTAAAAGACTGAGCGAATGTCTAAGAACACGATGACCATTAGCCTTTGGGAAGTAAAACGGTGCTCTAACACCTGTTGGAGAGTGGGGGTTTGATCGATGCATCCACGACGGTCGAAAGGAGCTTTGACGATACCGTAATTAGGCCAATATCCCTATGGTCAGCGCAGTCACTACTTAAGCCCTTTTTGAAGAAGGGGACAATGATCAACTCCCCCACGCGGATGAGACTATTTCAGAGTACCAAACTTTTGAGAACAAAACTTGAGATCCTCTCACTAGGTCCATTACTCCATCTTTAAATAGAGCTGGAGAAAGGCCATCGGAGCCCGGAGCTTTATGATCGCTAACTCTCGGATTTCCCTGAGGATCTCCGCCTCAGTTGGTGGGTCTGTTGTAACAGGCCAATGGACGCTTGCCGGAATAGCTACGGGGAGGGGGCTGGCGCTGAGAGTCAGCTAAATTGTGCCTGAAAATGGTCCGTCCAGAGTACAAGAACGTTGGTAGCGGGTTTCCGGATTTGGTGAACG
>LUCM01004569.1:160348-203931 GCA_008360955.1 Fasciolopsis buskii | reverse complement strand
TCTGCCTTACAGATCGTTTCTTTCACATCCAATGCTTTCTTACCGGTAACTCGGATGACATGAAGCAACTTGGTGGAATTTCCCTTGGCGGCGGCACGTTCAATCTCCAAAGCTCACTGTGACCCACGCAAGCTTGCGTTGAGTTCACGTCTGGTTACCAGTCGTGCTTCACTACACTCGCTACTACCCTGAATGGACTGGCGTGCATCAAGAAGGCGCAGATATTTAACAAAATCCCAGGGTATCACAACGCGACGAGTCATGTCACAACGCACAAATCAAGTAGAATTAGATACATTCTTGATAAGCGACCAGTGCTCATGCATATTGTGAAGTGGAAACAATCTTACCTTTTCATCCAATACGTTTCAACAGACTAGTAGGCGAGTGGGATCAGAAAGTTTATCGCAATTTTTCCGACGCTGCACCCTGCGTTTAGAGCGCCCACTAAAGCACATGGACAGCATAGTAAAATCTAGCGTGTGGTCCGAGTCGACGAGAGTGCTCCAATACGACCGACAGCTTTGCAGACAGCCTCGACATTTGTAGCTAATGGCAATGTGGTCAATCTGGGTCCACCGATGATTCGAAGAGGGCGGATGTGAGGTGGTTTACCAGCGATTGGAACGTCTGAAGCTCGTACTAGCGAGGAACAGTTGATGGTCTAATCGCAAAGCCAACAACCGTTCCCCGTTTTCAAACCGTCAGGAGTCGAAAGCAAAGAGGCCACGTAGATGCGCCTCATTCAAGGACAATTAACATCCTCGAACTTTTACATCACGATATCACTCCGCCTTGCGATGCAAAAGAGGTCGTGAAACATTCGATAGAATATGTCCTTGAATGTATGCGAGCTTCAGTCTGTTTGCTCGCACGCTGAGTCGACAAGCACGTTGCGTCCATCAGAGCGACGACTGTTTACTTTGCAAGAACCCCTGGGCAAATTTCGACTTCCCGCACAAAGAATCACTGCATCATTTTCTGAAATTTTCTTGCCCTCATTTATACCATAAGGTACTTCTATCTATATCCGCTGGGAAAGTGGTTCCTGGTCAGAAGTAACCATAAACCACTTGCACGGCTACAAAATTTTCGCAGTCGAAAGGACCAGGTTGCTGGCTAAAGTCAGATACAACAGAAATATCAGTTCGACTGTGAATAGCGATACGGAATGAAATATGAAAACCCCTGGTGCATTGTTCCGTCCTCCCAAGTGCAGCTACGGCAATTATCCTTCATGAGCTATGTCCTATTGCCGATGTCTTTATAGACACTAGGGTTGCAGGAATGGGCCGAAGTCCAATACACCAGACTTGACTTGTGCCTCATCTGTAAGCGCCCCCTACAATAAGAACCTCGATCGGCGATGGCCGACTCCAGCTACTTTATTCGATGTAACTGGACTCCTTGGTCAAGCCAAATGGGTATGCGGCACCTTATTTGATCAAAATGATGCAGGAGAAAAGCAGTCACTCGAGTGCATGCGTACGAATTAGCTACAAGAATATATGATCCACTCTATTGCATATTCATACACGCGAATCAAAAAGGACACAGATTTAGTCTGGATGATGTTCAAATTCTGAAGCTAGCGCGAAAGGGTCTTTTTGAAAACTCAATACTCTTCAAACGGATGAACATCAACCAGTTCAAGTGGCAAAGAGAGCCGATAATCAAGTCATATAGAATGATAAACATAAACCTGAGTTCTTCATAGAGATTCATTTTTGAAAATGAATCAGCAAGTATTCACATACCTGAAATAGAAACAACGATATATAACTAAAGGAGTCAATCTCCTTAGATCATAGGTCGAATGAAAAAACACGTAGTTTACAATGCAGGATCATTGAAGAGGCCCGAAATCAAAGCTAAGTAAATAAGAACACCAACAACTACGCACATGCACTGACAATTTTACCACGAATATCGATGAAACTTTTACGACTTAAATCTCAAGGTCATCAATCAGAAGCCTACAAAACCAACGATCTACAACGAATACAAATTTTAAAACCCAGAATGACTCCGTGGGATAGAGGTTCCTTTGACCGCAGTGGAAAACGTCCTGCATGGGCTCCACGGAAGTATGCACTGCGCTGACCAAAATAAACGATGGAAAGCTGCCTGACCGCTTTAGTGGACCCCAGACGAGACAAATGTCTGAAACTTGTGTGTTGATTTCCTAAAAGTGAAAAAATCCAATAATACCGAAGGCGCACTTCTCCAAAATCTTAAATCGATGTTTCCAAAGAAAATTTTTCGAGCGGATTCAATGGGATCATTGGTCTTATACAAAGAGGATAGCTGACAACTTGGATCGCTTCGCAAAGTGTTGCGAAGAAATTCCCGTCTCCAAACCTGACGCACAAACTGTCATCTAAACAACTTCCATTGAATGAATCGCCTTTTCTGCCCGACAACCCAAGTGATTCAACAATGATGCATGCCAATCGTGGTAGTGTACCACAACCAATTAAACCGACCGCATGACTTACGCGCCCCCAAACCCCGCAGTCCGCATTTTTCGTTCGTCTTGCAGATATGAATAGTTTGATGAATCATGAACCTTAAACCGACCCGAGGGAAAATTCAATATGCTATGTGTGACTTGTTTGATCACAGTGAAAACCTTTCCGTCCCCATTTGAACCTGATACCAGAGTGGTTCGGGTTCGCGTATGAAAATTGCCAACACGCGAGAACCGCCAATAGTGTGACGACACAACATAATAATATTTAAGCTCGAATAGTTAAATTTAACATGCTGACGATTAGCAACAGAAGAGGCTTTCTGCCCAATGTGTTCACTTGATACAAAGATTCAGATTCATACGATCGATGGTGATGCTTTCAGATAGCTGTGAATGTAGCGCTCACAATCATTGTACGATTAGAGACCACATTGTTTACGGTATAAAAAAAATTTATTTGCGATGGCAGCAACTTCGGTGATTGAAATTCCCTAGGTAATTAAGGAAGATGCTGGTAGTGGTTGCATTTAACTAGTTTCTTTCAAATCAGTGCAGAGTGAACGACGCAGATGAGATGCTTATCTAAAAAGAGTTTCCAAATGTTTACAAACATAAAGCCCACCTATGTGCATATTAAATCAAGGACTGATTTGAGTACCACCAGAACCATGGTGAGAGATAAAGCAATAGAAAAAAGAGGTGAAAAAGCCAAAACATTATAGGGGGTTCACCACATGTCAGCTCTTGCAGGCCATCGATAGAACACTATCATTCTTGTCTCATGTCTGGGTGGTATGTAACCCGGTTGTCCATATTCAAGCGGGATTTCAATCTCACCTCGACATACTGGCACGTGTTCCTTTTCCAGATTGGTATGCTGCGCAGAAAACATTTCATATTGATTGGCACCGGAAGACTGAACACATGAGAATTCGTGTACGCATACCAATCTAATTGTTTGCACCAATGAACGAAGAGCAAAAACACACGGCACTGGGTGCCAAGTGACCAGAATGATCATCTGCCTACTGGACGATTTGGATGTTAACTTTTGCTAGACGCTATGTGACTTTCAGTTTGGCACAAGTATTCTTACCAATGTCTGGTTTGATTAAAATTAGGCAACCGGGAAGTCAATTCCTAGTGATATCTATCCAGAAGACACCATGCGAGATAAACTGTAAAAATAACTTTTCTAGAAGTGAACGTAATGAAATGTGATGAAAAACAGGTGATAAAAGTTATTACAATTGACAGACAATGATGACAGATGAACAAGTTTGCTTTCTTTGTTTTGACAGATGGAGGTAAAAACTAATGCGTGTCGCATGGTTGCAGAGATAAAAAACCTACTATCAGAGTAACAAGGGTGACCGGTATTCAAGATCATGGGGTTTTTGAGTCTAGAATCATAAGAAACCGTAATAAACCAGTTTCGGCAGCGATTAGGGTTTTGCAAGTCTTTCCAAACCATTGGAAGGGACCATGGACCATGAACAACAGTCATTAAAGAATGTAGCAGTGCGCAAATTGAAATCATACTTTGGTGGATTCCGTGTGAAAAACTTGGTCAATGTCTCCGTTTCGGAGCCAGTTCACGGGCATTTCGATTGTGCTTAAATCTCTGTTAACCGGCACCGGAGGAACTAGTTTCAATACTCATAAGCTGAAGTTGCCCTTAAAATATGCTGTCCACTTCATTCTAGTGGATAGCGAGGTAATGATTCTCTAAAATAAGATCAGTCGACGCGAAACACAGATCCGTGTACTTGGTGATTGCTAGTTCAATCTTTCATGTGAACAACTAATCTAAATTCCACGAAACAGCACCTGGCTTAACACCCAAATGCAAGGACGATAAAGTCAATATCTCGACGTATGGCCCAAGAGCAATACATAATTGGCCACGTGAGAGTAGTTCGTGGATCGGGAAAAAAACAAATACACAGTCACATAGGTCGCTTAGTAATTTTGTGTAAGTAACAAAGGCGAACACAAGGGAGTGTACATAGGAAACAAAGTTTGCGTCTTAGTTTTTTTTATTTTTTGCTCGATCATCCACAGACGTTCGTTCGCTGCTGTTTTTGGAATGCCTGGCTGGTTTAAAGGACCGGAAAGACGTACGTTGCGGAACTACGAACGGTATTGTTCACCACGAATACTCTGCGAAAGTGATATTGTCAGTAAATGTAAAAATCCAACGAGACGGAGGCCGTGTGACAAATTTCAAAGCATGATGGTGATATGAGTAGACAATACCAAAAACAATTGGTTTCTCGTTTATTAGTTATGATAGTCTTGCCTAGTCTCAGCGTATTGCGCTCCTCCCAAAAGGAATCCGACAATAAAAATCGTATGCTGGCTAGCAGTGACTGCGTCACGGACTCACAGATTTTGTGTTCACCTTGAATTTTATTGCCACAATGCAAGTTTGATGACTGGAAACAAACTCAATCTGACTACCCTGATTTTCAGTGTCCACGAAAACACGCCTCACTTACGAACAAAATCTTGAGCACGTTTGGTTTTGTGCAACGCGACGAATGACGAGGCCACCGGATGTAACGTCATCTCTCATTATTTGCAATAACTGAGTGGTCTAGTTTTGGAATAATTACGGTACATACACATACAACTACCACATCGTGATAAAAAACCCATCGGCGAATGGCTGGCGTACCCATGGTACAGAGAAAGAGAGGGAAAGCAAGAACACTGAGGCCGGAAGTCGGAGGACTTGAACGTGCACTAGTACAGCAATGAACGGCCGAGGAAATTATTTACAACAAAATTAAAACAAATGGCCGAAACGCGCAACTGGATCAAACGGAACATATATCCACAGGAAGAAAGAAACGGTTACGACATATGAGAAGAAAATAAGGGTGTGTGTATTACCACGATTGAATTACGGAAGAACATTAATAATAGAGGGAACACAACGAATGAAATGCCGTCAAACGGCATTTGTTTGAACCTGTTTGTGGATTGAGTATTTCGTAATTTTTTTAAATTTTACCATCGATACTAATTGACAATAATGAGATATCGAGTGCAACTGGCTGACTATAGATGTTTCAAGATGGTGGTGGACACAATGAACACTGTTGCCCGGCTCGTCAACACAAGTGCCCGATTGGGATCCAAAGTGATTCATTTGCACCCTAATTTTCAATGTCATGACTGCCGATCTCCGTTCTCCAGTGCAACGGGCCCCAGAGGTAATGGGGGCGTATCTCCAATACTGCACTCATCCAACAAGGATGGGGTAAAAAATGATACAAATAGCTGTCCAGTGCAACAGCTGACGTTTACCTTTGTATTTGTCCAAAATAGGTGGACTCGTTCTTTCAGCTTATCAATACACCTGCTTTTGGAGATACAGCGAAATGCTTTTGAAATGAACTGTTCAACGCTAAGCTGTTTGTTGCATTCTGTGCTCATGTAGTAAAGAGGACACGACTAATTGGGTAGCACTGATTAATTTATAATTCATATCACCGGTTACTTTCTTCCCTTTTATACGGTGGCTGAGATGTTTTTTCTACGCCTTCAGAACGCCTCTCTCGTTGTGCGCTGTCTTATGGAAAGGGGGATTTGAAAGATGGACTGAGGTGGCTAGTCGATGGTCTGGGAAGTTATGAAAAACTTAACCAATGAAGTGGCCCATGCAGGTCCAATAAGACTGCCGCGTTGGGGTTTACAAGACGCCCGAACAACTGTAAGAGATAATCGGCGATATGGCTTAGTGCCACAACCAGTGATGTTCTTGCATTCGGAACGGT
This sequence comes from Fasciolopsis buskii, assembly GCA_008360955.1. Classification (NCBI taxonomy): domain Eukaryota; kingdom Metazoa; phylum Platyhelminthes; class Trematoda; order Plagiorchiida; family Fasciolidae; genus Fasciolopsis; species Fasciolopsis buskii. The sequence goes on along the minus strand of LUCM01004569.1, from coordinate 197,673 downwards.
TCCTATTTTATGGTTATCCAGCTGATCACTTTGCATTTGGTCCTTCATCGTTTTCGTCCATTTCTCTTTTAGCAGACGGTGCAACCAAGTAGCAAACAAAAGCAGAACGCCAGTGCAACCTAACGGTTGTAAAAACTGGACTGAACTTTTGTAGCTCACAGTTAATTTGATAAATGAAGCTTAACTAATGGGTTCTTTTGATTTTTCACTCAGGTCGATTAACGGATTGAATCGATGTATGGTTGTTGCCATAAAATCAATGGCATGAAAAACAATAAGACCGCACAATGTATCAGATGATTTTCACTAACAGTAAACCACTTTCTGTACACATTAGCAAGTGAAACAATTGTACCCTAACCAATCAGTTTAGTTCCCGACTCATCATCCATAGGGCGGCGGATAAACTGTAACAGAAAACATTAAGCTATGGATAAACAGTGCGAGGAGACGATTTGATGATAAGATCACAACTATAATGTCAACATGCTAATCGCGATATGTGGCTCCACATAATGGTTCTTTTCTGCCGCGACAAACAATTAAGCGGGGTTGTGGTTTGAGCTCCAAATCACTGGACACGCACAATTTAGCAAGTCATGTCGCATTCGTAAAAGCTTCGTTGTATGTACCATCCAAACAAGTGTCACACCCAGCTCATTAGAACTGAGATCCATCGAACAAACAGCAACTAGTTGACCACGTTTCTTTTTTTCTCAGTGACACAAAGTTCACTCGACGAATGCAGCACTGCTGGTCGCCTGATATGTCAAACAAGACCGTGCATATTTGAATACAGTCTGATGTTGTTCGTATGGGCACGAATGGTCCGATCTTCTTTTCCTCGTTCATGAAACAAGCGAAAGTGGTAAGTGATAATCTGTCCTCGGTTAGCTGGCGAACGACTGGCGAGAGAGAGAATATGCAGAGCGTCTGTGTTCTGTGTTGACCATCACACATGACATTAAAACAATTGTAGAGCGTGTCATAAATCGATGGTAACCAGGGAAATAACCTTCGCCTTACGATAGATATGTCAACTTACTCCAAGTTTTATTTAACAAAAACATCTGATTCTTTAAAAATGATCATCAATATGTACTTATTATATTTTCAGTAAGAGAGGGGTTAGTAAGGCATGCAAAATCATTAGGTTACTCGTGGTGAACGCAAATGATTCTTACTTAGGATCATCGCCTGAACAACAAAGGCTGGCAACTGATAAAAGCTCCTCCCTTAGTCCAATTATTAGCCCCGACCAACAAAGACTACTAGACCAATCTGTATACTTCAAACTGCTACTCGCGACATTAATGTCGAAAACGTTGGATGGTAAAAACCGACTAAAGCCAACGATGCGTAGGTGAAAAATCTGATTCAAGCTAAGGCGTCAATTGTATGATGTAACTGTGAAAACTCAGCATTTGGAAAGTAAAACAGTCTTCCACTGTTGCCCGTGAAAGTAAGGAAAATCAGGCAGATGAGGTAAATGAGATTAGAAATTATGTACTCTCTAGGATGGGCAAACACCTGCCTGGGAACCACGTCTTGCATAGGGACCAAAACACCCACAAGCTCAATTACTCAAAAATTGCCACATACCGGTCGCCAGATGGACCGGATTGTTGTACCCGGTTTTTATGCTATCTTAGAATCCAAGACCACTATGGTTTACGGAGGCCGTAATCATCCGACCAAAACTGTGTATACAAAGAAAGTTTGTGATCCAATTGTTTTCTCCGTGGTCCGACAACCTTTCATCCACTTTCCTGTCTATTTGCCTTGAGTAATCCAAGGCTTAGGCGCATCATTTAAAATTATCTCACACATTAGGTTCACGCGAGCTTATTATCATTAAAACAGCGGCAGCCACAATACATGTCCGATTTTTTATTGGCTCTCCTTACCGAAATCTATTCCGATTTTACAAGCCTCATCTAAGTTTCAGTTATTCGAACCATTCGCTGGCTACGATTGTGAGAAACCACTGATGTATTTATCCATTACCAGATGACCGACACCACACAAAATGGATGACTAACATCAATCTTGTTTATCCCGTTGTTCTTTCTTTGTTCACACGGATTAAAGGAAAGGGTTCCTTAATCTTCATATGGCCACTAACATATTATCATTTGGGACTTACTGACGAAATCAAACTGCTCAAACGGAAATAAGCTATAGACACTCTAGATGATCGTCTGAGCGTCACTGCTTACTATGCTCAGGCCCTCCAACCGCCGCTTATCTCTCCGGCCAGCCGTGGACTGTCCTAAAACTTGCGCACAATGTTAAATACTTCCAGTCGTAGATATTCGTATAGTATTGGCAATGGATTGTATAGTGGCAATTAAGAGTTTCGTTGGTCTGTGAAGTTAGGTGATACATCAGCGACATTGTTGTTTTTTGGTGACAATTAGCAAGTCCGAACCTGTACGGATGAATTTGAATTTCTTAATCGAACAGGGAATTAGGATTTCGTTTTGGCTGTCACCGGGGTGAGACGATGTCGTTGACCCATCATTCAAGTTCGTGGACCAACGAAACTTTCCGCTGCAAACAACAATTAGCTGCCACTAAGGAAATCGGTGCCCAGAACCGGTCCCATTTTTCTGAACGAACCGTGCATAGAAGAATCAATATTAAGGGAATCCAAGAAATGAGGTTTAGACCGATTCGTGGGCATATAAGGCCCTATCGGTATCATGCGTGTTTCTGCACTGCTTGATCATGAAGAGAAGAGAAGGAATTTGGAAACCATAATCAGTTGGCTTAGATGTTAGTATGCAGACGTGGTTTTCTTCTGGGTGGATGCTATGTCATTCCGTTTTTGGGACTCGCTCTGAAGCGCTTCCAGTGTTACGAGGATACTGCTCCATTACAAACAAAGTAAAGTAAAAATGGGTAAAGTTAGCTTAATCTTAGTGCAAACAGCGAACAAAGTGTAACATTCATATCAACACCAGTTTACCAACTTCGGGCTTGTAAACGAAAAAGCGGTGTGGATTCGGGAACAACGAGAAAAGTACGACATCAAAAAAATTAACAGTATGAATGAAGAGGAGTGAATGATGAAAGTTCGATTTGAACCAGGTAAATCTGCGTTCAATCATTAGACGACATAAGGGTTGTCAGTCTTCAGTAATTTAGCCACCCATCGATAAGAACGAAATGTAAGCTGATTGTGTCAAGACAGAACAGTTGTAAAAAAGTAACTTACAGGTTTCAAATCACAATAACCATCATCGTAGCCCGTGGTAAGATCACGGACACCAACAATGCGGAATCGACCCAAATGTTGCGGATAACCAGCAGAGCTTGGATTATTTGGCCAGTGACGAATACGTTCGAACATAGCATTGATTTTTGATGGCTCGTGACAGAAGTAGTAGCTGTTGTTGGTGACATGATATCCGTACCTAGGAATTGAAATGAACCCTCGTCAGAGAACAGTGGGCCCACAATGGAAACAAACGCCACCTATCCTTATTTCTGAAACAATTTTGACCCATTCCGTTGAACTTTCACGTATTTTTTCACATTAATTGACAGTTTATTACTTTCGGTTAGACGGATATAATATCGATTTTTGTGATCCATTTCTTGAAAACTGAAGAAAAGTTGTTCCGATCAGCTATTACTTTTTGCTAATCTAACAGAATGTAGAGACCGACCAACAGTACGATTACCTCATTCACCCACTAGTGTGTGTTAATTTCAGCCAAACGAAACAGCTTCGATGTGACCCAGAATAGGATACAATCCAACTATTACGAAACCCGCAGAGGTGAAAGCCACAGCTGACGACCGAGTCCAGATACTAAAAGACACCGTTTTATGTAAGGTTTGACCCCTACTTAGGGAGTCAGCAATACGTGCACTGTGACAGTTGTTCCGCGGAAATATACTGGGGACCTGGGGAATTCTTTTAATGGATTGGAAACTCAGTTTTTACTACAGACTAGTAACCGCTGTGGTGAAGGCATTGCTTAACTGCACACATCTAGGTTGGTCTGTGGACCAACCTGAGACCTCCAAATGGCAAGGCACACTTTAAATGATTCTGTGATACAGAATAATCAATCATTAATTGTGATCTTTGATGAACGCGTGAGAATGCTGGTAAAAAAATAAATACCTGGACCTATTCACCAGACGGTAGGAAGGAATATGCGCGACGAGAATAGACTACAAGAAGGATGTACAAACAGTACAAGGATTGATAAATAGGGCGTAGAACCGTTTCGAACCCATAAATTCACGAAGCAGTTTGACAATGATCACTTACTGCTGGTAAATTTTGACTAGTCGATCTTGAAGAGACTGTCCTTCGTTGTAAGTATACGTGGCTAGTTCGCTCATAGCCGCCAAGGCACTCACTCCGTCTTTGTCGAAAACCACATTGCTGCACATAAATCCTAATCAGATAACAAGGAATATAGATCACCCGACGGTAAATTTCCAACACAAAAGTTAGCAAATTCTAAGGAAAAAAATGCAGGAGAATGCCCCAGTCTCCAGATTACAATTCAAGTGGATTGATATTTCAGTGGTTAGGAAATGTATAGGTTTCTAGAAGCCAGTTGTGACTAGGGCAGATGCGCTGCAAATAAAACGTCAAACGGAAAGTAAATCTGAAAAAAATAACCAATCATCAAGCTGAAGGTCCGAATGTGAACCAAAACACGAAACGAATAACAAGACGTTACAGGACATTTTGTTTCGTGCTGTCTCATCGACGCGGGAATCGCTCTCAGTCTCGTTTGATTAATGAACAAATAAACAAAAGGCGTTTATCTCAGAATATCCTCATGTAAACCCGGAAAAACAAAAAATAACAATCGAGTCTAACATGTCAACAATACCCTCGTGTTTGTTTGGAAGTCATGTTAAATTGCTTACCGATGGCCTCCTCGAACGCGAACAGAATTTGGATACCTTCTGTGGCCAGTTCCTGAGCCCGATTTCCCATCCATTTGAAGCCGGTCAAAGTTTCCTCGAAGTAAAAACCTTCTTGCTCGGCCATTGTTTGCAGAATTTTCGACGAGACAGTACTAGAGAGCATGCCCACTTTGGAAGCTACAATAATATCGAAAAAAAAACACGTCTCGTTTAAATATTTAACTCAACATCGCCCAACCTGTAGTTAAGCTTATCAAATCGGACAAAGCCCTCTAAGAGGTTCAGATATAAGATAGGAATGAAACTCTACGGGCTCCGAGTCGCATTATGCTATCGTCATAGGTGTTGGTGTTGTACTTCTAAATCACTCGCATGCTATTTGCTCATCCTAGCATTTTGTGTCTCATTGTAGATCGGATGCTTCTATTATCAATTATTTAAAACTACTCTGCCAGGGGTCGTTTTTGCTTGTCATTCAACTGGCCGCAGTCACCTACGTTATAGCAGCATGGAATCCCAAAACTCCGCGATCTTTGTGATTCAAACAGAGCGGACGGAAAGAGGATGGTTACGCCAGCGCATCCATTGCCAGTGAACGATAAAAACAAACCTAAGGTAAAAAGTCAATGAAATTCAGGATAGAAGAATCTGAGATATGGAAAAATCAGTTCCATTCAACTCCGCTTAATAGCCAATCCGGTTTTGGTTGCTATCTCACAGTATAGTTGATCGGAAAACGAAGCAATGATGAACGGCAAAATAAAAAGAATCAAACCAAGCAATAGATAATCCCGCTAGTAGACCAGCTGCAGCTTGATTCAGATCGGCTACTTGAGAAAGTAATTCGAGCTAGACAATAATTCGACCCACGCAACAAAAGGATGTCATTTCCGAGCCGCGTTCAGCAGCACGCGTTTCGATAAGCTGAAAAATCCAATGATGACTCAGAAAGTTAGTTTTCCTAAGGGAATTAACAAATCCGAAATGCCTCCTTGGATGTATGTAACTCTGCACATTGTTCCGATCAGAATCCAATATTTTATGTGAGTGAGTGTGAATAGGCCTCAGTATTCGGAATTCTCAAATCACTTTGAGGTTAAAATCCACTGTGAAGGCGAGAACAAGGTCGGTATCGCTCTCCCTCATCCTAGTTTGGGGATAAGGTTGAATAGTGCCTGGTCTTCGTGACACATATGGAAGTGGGCGAGAAGGTTGTCCAAAATAGAAATCACCGCAAAGCTAACGGAGTCAGACTTACAGAAGCAACCAACCAATTGTTATAGACCTTAGCCAATTTATATAAACCCTTTGACTTCGGTGGTAAACGAGACTAGTGTTGACCGGCCCCAGGGGTACTTGGTTTTGTTGCCTGACTAAGGGGGGGGGGAATGAATCAGAACGGAGTTGACTGTTTGAACCCACTAGATTTAGTGACCTTAATTCATCGGTAATATAAAATTGCCAATACAAATTGATCGGCAATGAGAACAAGTAATGTTTCGTCCTGACGGTATTATCCAAATAATGTAAAAACCTTGAACAAGAAAACTCCCCTCAATTGCAGGTTAGAGAATAAGACTGTCGAAACTACTGATTTCTCAACAATGGCTATTCTCACTCCATATGCCTCTATCCAACGTTAGCTTGCAAGCAGCTAAATTAAAGACAAATAGCAGAACACGTGAGTTCATTATTCTCAGTTCTGGTAGACATGAGCAACCAGTGGTATGAAAGCAACTTAATATTCATATGAGTAAAATGATCATTGGATCAGTACTACTTACCGTCAGCTTTTGGGTTTCGTTTACGCCAGTTGAGCCAAATCCACCAGCCAAACAGTGCTCCTAGTTCATTTCCCGAGAAGATCTTCCAAGTTCCGCTGGACGAAACAGTACGTATGGTAGAAAATGTAAACCGTCGTATGGATGACCTTCAGATGGATCACTTTATTAATAAAAAACAGGTCACTTCTGACCCGAAAGGAATCGGCTTCTTCGTCTGCTAGGCCAAGTTAAAGAGGAGCGAAACATAATGAAGAAAGCCATCTTTGTAATGTCTTTTAAATGACGCAGTGGTCCAACGGAGTAAATATGAGTAAAACATGTGTTCATTAAACTGGTTGGGAGCTCTATGTAGACTACTTAACATTAGTATTACATGATAAAGCGCCCTTTACAGCACAGCAGATATGAACTGGCGGTGTTCGCTAACAGAAATAAGACAATAGCATTGCCTTGGGCTTGGTGATAATAACTTAAGTAGAGGTGCTGCTTGACTAACCAATTCTCAAAACAGACCGAACCACTCCCAACTGAATAAAGTTCAAGCTCTAATAACATGGATAACATGCACAGAGATGACAGGACGAAATTTACTTGGCTGCTCTGTGAATAAAAGTTTATTTGAAGCGTAAGAGGTGCGCACAAATGGTGAATTCAAGCGCGCACTCCGCTTGATTAAAACGAGATTCTAATGTCGCATTTCAATTTCGTTCAATAACTGAGATGGGACAAAGTAATAATCTAAGTAATCACCTTTCTCGTTCATATTCCTGTTTTCATTGTAGATAAATCAATGGATACTAAAATTTCCAGAGTACAAATGAATATTTTCCCAATCTGAACAGATTCACATGTTATCATTGATGTGTAACCGTGAATTATTCTAACGTGGGTTATGGTAACGACTAGTTAGTTGGGAGTTAGGTTTTCAATGTTCGCCATCAGTAAGTTTGTATGGGCAGCATCGACCCTAAGCGCAAAAGCCATAGAAACCAAATCAATTAAGTGATTCAACGTACAATATTTAAATCCAACTTATCAATAAAAAGCCAAAAAGTACTATACAGCTATCCCATCCTTGTCGGGAATTATTAATGACACACCAGCTGTACCCGAAACTCTGACGGGAACTTAGGACAAAGAACTGTGAGTTGAACATCACAGCCATTAGACTACCGAAACTGGCTTAAAAGGGATTGCCAAACTCAACTAATGATGAAAAAAGTGCATATTGCGCGGCTTGCATTGTTGTCTGTCAAGATGGCCCAATTATGGTCGACTGGGAAAGTAGAAACGAATTATCTTAGTCGCGTATAATTTAAGTGATTTGCCTTTATTATTATAATTCTCTTACCAAAATTTCAACGGAAGGTCATCCGTAATTCATTAGCAAGAATCCAGGAGAACAAAACATCTGCAACATACACTCCTTACTTTGACTGTTTTTCCGCTACAGCGAGTCGATCTGCGTCCGGATCGTTGGCCAGAATCAAAGGCGAAGCAGATGCGTCGGCTTTGACTATGGCAAGATTCAGTGCAGAACGTCCTTCTTCCGGATTTGGATAGCGCACAGTCGGAATTTCAGGATCCGGCTCGATCTGAACAGCCAATCCATAAGTTTGTTGGTATAAAATTTATTAGAATGACTTACTTGCTCGTCTACAACTAATGGCTGTGGCAATTTGAATGCAAAACAGATTTGACGAACTGCTTCCCAGCCCACACCATGCATTGCGGTGTAAGTGAACTTGTATGGGCATTCTTTGTTGGTTTCACTGCAACGGTTGAGATGATGAAGAAAATGTAGCGTCTTCAAGACTGTAGCCCATGCTATGATAAATCGCTAAATTCAAATAAAAAGATTCACATAATCTGCTAGATTCTTGTATGGTCAAAATAAATTGACCACCATTGCAGGAAACATGCGAAGTTTACAAATTCACAAACGAGACTTTGGTTTTGTTGAAATCTATACAACTATCTTACATCGAATCAGTCGCAAACGTCAACTAGTGAATACGTGTCACTTGGATTAAGTCACGACAAAAAAACTAATCTACAAAAAAGCTTCTAATATTTAACATTTTGTGACAACCATGTGGATATACAATCACAAGAAGAGTATGTAAGAGCACGAACCCGGGTAAAAATAATAAAAACCGAAAGGCTGTATAAGAAAACCACCGAAGTTAACCATGTGCCTTCGAAATCTAAACATATTGGTCGGGATTCAAATCACTTTCAATTATTCGATCGGATGAACCCTTTTGTACGGAGTCTCCTCTCGTTACGCGACTGTTTAGTTCCATCCTCTCGTGGTACGGTTCCTTATGTCAATCTAATCCTTCGGTTTCAGCAAGCGGACCATATTCGGCCCACTGACAACCCATGGATTATGATGGACATGGTTTCGATGACACAAAACCTGCACATAGACGCATGCGCTATAAATATGCAATACCATTCGAAATGCGAGGGGTAATTAATGATTACGTAAAGCCAGCCCGCATTGCTCAGAACCATTAGTGTCTAGTGATTATAGCAACCATTTTTCGAAGTTAAAAGATGACCTTTCAGTGGTTAACTAATTCATACATCTGCTACTTAAATCACTGCAATATTATTCCAATTTGCATCTATGGTTGAATATGAGTCCAGAAATTAATTAACGCTTGAAATAACGGATTACATGAGGTATTCGTAAATTTGACCAGGTAACCAGGCGGCAGACAGCGTCTTGTTATAACCAAAGTATATAAATGTTTTCGGACTTCCGTTCTGGCTGGTGATTTGGTCTAGATATCTGACCTCAATTGTTATCAGTTTGAATTTCGACGAATTCAACAATTTTCTCCCACCCAAATTGCCTTCTTCAAAATGTTCAGAGTCTTATCAAGGGCTCTTTTATGCGTAATAACTTCGTCCGGACAAATCAAACATACCGTTGGCACCGAGGATTATATCCAACAGACACTGAAACCTCACAGAAGCATTAGTTAATCCGAAGAGCATAATTTGGGACTCATACGCTAGCCAGGACGAGATTTTCACCCTGTCGCCTAAATGCCAAGTATAGTGCAGTGGAAAACTAGCACCACTCAAGGTCTTCAAGATATCGTCAAGTGCGTAGGGAGAAAACTATCCTTAAATGTCACCTAATTCAGTCTCCGGCCGTCAACGCAGTCTCAATACCTAAGAGTTTTGACCAGAACAATGGGAGAGGCCCATGCAGACCGTGTGGGTTTCATAGCCGGCGGTGGCCAAACGGATAGGGTCCTGAAGTTTGGACGTGAAGGTCGAGGGTTCGAGTCCTCCCATCTCCGGTCAACTTCCCTAGTTGGTAGTCCTTTCTTGGCCGAGGCCCCCTTCCTGAAAAATGATGTACAAAGTTATTTTATCAATAAATGAAGTAAAAGATAGAAAAGATAGTCCCGTCCCAAACCACTTCTGAAATGACTCTTCTCAGCTCGTCATGGCACTGGAAGGGTACCCCAGTTGGCTACCCGGTGAATACGGTTCCTTTGGTATCTATGTGATGATCGATTATCGGAATTCTTCCCCAAGGCATCCCTTCCCATGCAAAGATATTTTGGTGACTCGCCAGTAGGGATTCTGGCTCCTTCCGATGTTTGTGGTCCGCAGAGATTTTTCGTTTTATCGAACCCTGTATTGGCATTGCCACGCTCGTGTAACATGCGAAAACTCTGCTAGGGTTGTATTTCCTTTACTCTTCTCAAAAATAACATACGGATCTTCATAGATGAAAACACCGCGGCTCAAATCCAAGGGACAATAATGTCCATGAAAGAGGGCGAATGCCATAAAACGTTCTAAGATAAATCTGACAAAATCGCTATTGAGTGACTGTCGTGACACCGTTAGTCCGAACAGACGCTCCAGTTACTGCTCAAATCCTATGAACCATATTGATGGTCTTATTAAAAGATAGCATTCTTTCAGAGCATTTAAAACCCAGTTATTGTTTCCAGTGTAAGTGATTCATTTCCCGCGTTTAACACAATTATCAGTAACTTTGCTATACCTCTAAACTTCAAGTGAGTCGACTTTAACTCCAAATAAAGCTTTTGTAAGTAATCGACGCAGCCTGAACAAAAGTACGTGGCTATTCGACCACAATTCTTTGTGTAAATTTTATTGACATTGACTGTTTCACTGGTAGCTAAAACGGGCACAAAGAACTTACGAAAACATCCCTTTAGGTTACAACCGGTTTACTTGAATTTAAAAGGTCCAGCTGGAAAAAACAAACGGTCTTCGACCAAGTCAACCCCAAATAACGTTTATTTCGTTCACTCCGGCTTTGGTTTCTGTCGCCCGCCACTTCTGACTAGAACGAAACAATAATGAGCGAATGGCTTAAACTACTGCGTATGTATGTGAACAAACACAACCAACTGGAGGTGTCGTTGTAGATGTCAACTGGTAGCTTTAAAAAATGTCTTCATAAGAGTAAACTAAAAACTAGAGTATTCAAGTAATGCCTTCAGACTTACGGAGTAAAACAAAGAGCTTCCTTTTGTAGTTCACAATAAGCTTCTAGTAACTTTGGCATTGGATCAGAGCACAGAGGACTTATCGTCACTGAATCAATTTTCCATGAAGCAGGTTCCGGGACAAGACATTCATCGATGCAATCTGAGATACACTTGTCATGCGGACTAATGATCTGAGAACCATTCGACCAGTAAACCTGAAATCTGATTTGCCGAAACGATCACTTCCAGTATACCTTGTAACCATTGTCCTCCTTTGGGTTGTGTGACGCAGTTATCATTACACCCAAGGCAGTTTTACAATGTCGCACGCCAAAGGCAAGCAACGGTGTAGGACAATTGTTCCGAAATAAATAAACCTTGCATCCGGAGTTTATAAATATATTTGCCAAATAAAAGGCCCACCTGAAGAGTTTTACTTTATTTACGCCCAAAAGCATCATACTTTCTGCTGTTGTGGCGCATATCATAGCCCACAATAATTCCCAAACTGTTCAAATTTTTGAACTGCGAATTGGCATACTTCAAAAGACCCTAGAGTCGGAAACTCAAATGAATCATATACATTGAATATCACACCTGTGAAGTCTGAATAATGGTTAAATCATTCATTTGGCTGTATCCGGGTCCCATGGTTGCTCTGAGACCTATTCGTTTTGGGTCATTTGTGGAGCAAGTATTATCGTACAAACCGGCAGTCCCGAATTCCATGCGAGTCATTAGCAATTTCTTCAAAGTTTTAAAATCGTTTGCATGATACAAACGGTTGATTTCGGATTTCGTTGTTTCGTTCTTTTATAAAAAAAATAATTAGCACTAACAGATGGCAAACCTTATCCCATTTCAACCATTCTTCGACTTTTGAATAAAGTTCTGAATCCATACTTTGCTACAAAAAGAAAAAGCTCATCACTTATCATTTTAGGATGACAGGTGGTCGCACGCAAACCGTTAAGTTTTAACTTACTTATCGTGGGGACTGCTTTCCTAATTTTTGCATGCCTTTTGTAAGCTTCTCGTTGTGTATCTATGTTTTTTCCTATTATATTAAAAACATGAACCAATGGCGGTAGACAGCCAGACTAGATCCTCAGACTTGAGGAAACAAGTGAGTTATTTTTATCACCCTTAAACACATGTTTACACTCTGTCTTTAATCCATAATTCACCTAAATACTTGTTTAAGACCCCAGTGAATGGAAGCTGATGAAGAAAAGGTAGCAAGGAAATAAGTAACTCTAAATTAAGAAGGCCAGCAAAGATTTCAACTACAAATACACCATTCTACAACGTCTGATCGTGTTACTTAATGCATCTAAATACCGAACGGATGAATTTTGTGAACCGCAAAGGAAACATACAGCATACTCCTCGGCTACCGCTTTTACGCAAAATCTCAGAATTTAGAAGGATCAAATTGTCTCCACAAACGTTACATCGCCATTCTGATTGATGGACTTTAACCACATCCATTCCTCGTAAATATTAGTCATTTTTAGCATTGACAGAGAACCAGCTGCTTTCAGCTTGTTCGTGCTTTCGTTGACGATGCTGATCAATACTATTCTCGTTATTAATCCAACTCTTGCCATGCCACCTCAAGCTGTATCGTACAGCTGAAACCTGAAGTAAATCCATTAGCTCAACTTATTCCTTACAACCTCACAACATTATTCATTCAGGAAAGAAATGAACGAGGAGTAGTGAAATCAACTGCGAAGTAACCAGGTAAATACAGAATAGAAAAGATTTCAAATGGAAGAACAGCACTAACTGCAATAGTAAGCCATAGCATTTATTCTTTAACAGTCGTTGTACCAATACTTATCACACGGGACAGCATACAGCAAGTTTGGCTTCGTGTGGGAACAAGTAACGCACGCCCCAACCAACTTAGTCTATTCAAATTCATCACTCTTTCAACTGACTAAGTTCTATGCTCCAACGCCCCAGGAGTACAATCCAGAGTTTTTAATAAATTTTATCTTCCATAATCTAGTAATACTGCGAAGACAATAGGTGATCAAAAACCAGCAGTCTTCGCACGTGTCCGTAACGACAACATTCCAGTGAACTATAGCGGAGTCGATCTTACTTCCACTTAAAAACTGACCTTTGATCGGTAATCGGATATCGCGCCGACACCGAAGATGCGGGGAGACACTTTATCCGATATACGACCATCCAATAAGATTTAATGGCCAAATGCCAAAACGCACCTACTTTGCCCAACTCCCCGCCACTAAGAACAAGTTTCAGGTTCGGGCCAACCCAGTCCAACAACGACATTCTATACTTTGGAGGAGCTAATCGCATCCAAAACATAGCCGCATTGTTGTTAAATTTGCCAAGAAATAGGTGAAATTCCTCAGGATCTCTACTAAGAAGGACGAAATCCCAATATCTTAGGGCAAACAATCAACCACCACCATTCTTGCATGATGATAGCGTGAGTTCCATAACCATCTCAATTAATACGTTGAAGTAAAACGATTAAAGCAGAAGACACGGAAGGGCATAAGCCCACGCAAGGATCTCCGTGGTGGATTGCCGTAACCACGTTCTTGGCTTTAGCTGTTTGCATAGGGAGATCGAGAAAGCAAAATATATTTCTTTCGCACATCCTTAAATGAGGGTCAGTGCCAAAGGATCGCAAGGCCGACTGAGTAAAATATTACTTTCAGATAGAAAAGCAAAGATATTAGGCCCACAAAATGTTTACATACGTTTTAGTACCTGCCGTACATAGATACGGTCGACACAACCCGAATCGCGTCGAACGCCTGCCTCATTCTCACGTGCCCGTTATGCATGACAGCAATTGTTCGCTAAATCTTTGAGGAATCGCTTAAATTTTTTTTTGATACAGGGCACACGTAAGATGCCACGGAAGTCCTCTGCTGGATGAACTTGGTTGATGTCACATTGGCGAAAGGACAAACATAAATTGGACGGATTACTCAAGCTTAAGTATTTACTGTTTCCCAGCTGCCTCCAGTTTTTTACTTCAAACCAAATAGAACAAAAATCTGTCCTAAGTAAAACTGCTAAAACTTAAGACCGGTGCATGACGGGTCTCCAAAAATCACAAACAATATTCCATTTCCGAAACCAATTACCGTACTCCAGATATGGTCTCATTCTCACGTTTCACTTTTCTCGCGTTAAGTGATCCGGTTTCGAGCGTTCGTCATCGTGTTAGCATCATAATCTACTCGGATGTTAGAGCCGTGTGCACCGTTAGACTAAATCTTAGCCAACAGTCACTTGCGTGTAGTTCGGTCTGACAATTCTATGCCTGTCAATAATCCACTGAAATTCCGATGCTCCTTCGACTGCTTATGCTCCCATCGATTGCAGCTCCTCCAAAGCTAAAAACAAGTTTTCCCAAACCTCGCCCCAACTGGTTGGAAGCGTGCTTTTCATGCGCGTTTTAATCGTTTCCTGTGACTTCAACGCAAAATTTGTGCCTTGGGCAGTAAAACTTGTTAACTAGAGGCCCATTTCCAGTCTAATTAGACCAAACCGCCAACGGCTATTGCCTCAGACTGTTTTTAGCCAATAAAAACAAACACCAACATCGATTCAACTGGTACCAACCTTTGGCTTCGGAGTACTGGACCTATGTTGAAGACATTGCGAACAGCCACTGTTTGCGTGGATCAATCTTTGGGTTTGCTTCAACGGCGAGTAGAGCTTTTGGAGTTGGATACACCCTCCATTAACTTGAAAGTCTCCACAAATTCTCTTTGTTTGCAACGTTCCTCAAGGGAAAAAAGGACCTTCCGTTGCTGTTCCCAGATAAGACCCTTGAAGCCTAAAATGCACTTTGAGTTTATACTAAATGCCTTTCCAAGGTCTACATGTCAGCAATGCCAAAAGAAAGCCCAGGTCTGTACTGCAGATCCTAGATGTGGTCTCACCAGGAATCAGATATCAGCACTCTCCTCACCAGGTATAACAACCTCTGGATCTTTCCCTCCATTGACAAACGTTGTGCAGAAGTTTTGAAAGAACAGTGGATGACCACATCAAGATACCTCTGTTTTGAGGATAGTAAGCTTGCTCTCAAAACCCGGATGATTTCAGGTCGGAGTAATAAGCATCTGCATTTTCCTGTGCTTAAGAGTAGATACCATAGATCTCATATAGAACCTGTTGTATGATTTCATATAAAAGTACCCATCTACCTCAAAATAATCGCCGAAAAGGAAGCAGGGTGACCGCAGCCTTTGAGCTAAGTAGTTCACATAGGCTAAGAAAGAGAGGGGAGCATCCCGTATGCGACCCGGCTAAAGAAACTTTGGACTCCTTCGGTTTGACGCAGAAATTTCTGGCTTCCAGGTGGTCCGCTACCCAGTCCAGAACTCAGGGTTACACGAGGATATACTGTAAATACAGCGGCGGTTTTCGTTAATCGAGTCAAACGCTTTCTTGGAGTCCAAATAAAAAAAAACTTTAACTCGATCCCTTTGCTCTAACCGCTGCATCACCAAATCAAGGAAGGCAATTGGATTCGGTAGACAAGACCTCCCTAAAAGCCCAACGTTGACGTGAGGCCGTTACTTATTTGTCTGTAAGGTGGCTTGTAATGCTGCTCCTCTCATGTTTCTCCATTGCCTTTAACGACATCGATAATAAACTGACAGTTTTATAACTTTCTGATATCTCCTTAGGTCCTTCATTACGTTTGTGGGCATCTCTTTTATTCGTCGATTCGTTCGGGGTAGCACAATATCCAGGGGAGATGAATAAGTCAGCAAGAGGATACATAAAAAGCATGCATATAATCAAATTATTGAATGCATGACAACAAGATAAGCTACCTGGCACATGATGAGCTTTTGCGATTCGGCCTCAACTCCTCCAGCCGTAACGAACAGCTAGAATATGCCAGTTGCCGTGCATGCTGGAGGAGTTCCCATGTACCTCTGAATATACCGAAAGTATGCAGAAAGGCTCGGTGCCTTTTTGTCCGCAGTCGTGGCTCACAAGCCGGGAGCCATTTCGATATTCTCCACTGTTGACCTGAGCGTCCATTTTGCCCTTACATGTTAAAAGTGAGCCTTTGGAAATGCCTTCACCCTACTACCCAGTCTCACTTTAAACTTTGTAAGCTGTGATTCATGGCATCTAGTCGCAGCGTTTCTGACCCACAATTATTCCAGATACTACATGTGTCCTTGGTGCAGGTGAGATGCTGCCTCACAGTTGGTGCCACGTCAACCAGCATTCTCAATCACAGGAGGGGACTACGCTTCATGTCAGAAATTCTTCCTTTCCTTCTCGAAGATCTGCATAGGATGTTAAAAATCTCCAATATTAGAGATATATCTGCATCTGTATAGTGCTCCACGGCGCAGTTAATTCACGCTCCTCTTTGTATACTGAGATAAAAAGCGTGGAATAAAAAGAGAAGTGCGTACAACAACACGAGAAAAACCAGTACTGCATGTGCAGCGGTATACACCACTTAACCTGCCATGCTAGCACAATCTGTGCATTTCGTTGTACAGAATTTGAGTAAGTGCCAACTTCCTGCAATGTTTTGCATCAAACCTGTGATTGGCCGCGAAATTTTCAGTCAAACCCCAAGCAGCACAAACATACCCCTCACAATCACCTCGGAGTCGCCTGAGTATCCCACTAAGAGCTCCCAGCCGAACAAACTGAGGACACTCAGGTGACATTAACTATCCCTTTTGGTGATAGCCAGCACCCTTTTTGTGGTTTGTCACCCTCTTAGTAGCTGTCACCAAGGCTCACGGCCAACATCCGTCCTTTTGACCGTCACCATCGCTTCAGGTGACGGTCAGCATATACTGCCTTAAGGTGATATCACCTTTGGTGCATATTGGAGTAATCCAAAGTGCAACAAATCAATGTACATATATCGACTTATTACAACTGCATTACCTGAAAAACTGCTTATTTGTCTGATATTACGTGTGGACACAACTTGGCATATATGGCGTATTTTCCGGTGGGCAGCAGTTACGATTTAAATCCATTACCATTGCTGTTAGTAAAATGACACAATCATCCACGATATGGTGTTGGTTTGAATGGGTTATTAAGGCTCACTAGCGAGTTTTCTTTGTGAAATGAAGATCACGGTTTTCCTCGACCAAAAAAATATAGAAAGTGCAACAGCACAGACGTTTGAAAATGTGGGGCATTCAAGGTCACAATCAGCTTGGTTCAGCTTAGGTCCATTTGTGGCGGACCTGGGAACTGCAATTTTCGAGTGGCCCAGGTTCTGGCGGTAAGTTTGCGGCTCAATGGCAGGCTGAGGTCTTCGGAGTACGACTAGTGCCAAAGAGGATTTTCGTCCTGGTTGTCCCAGTTAGACTGTTGGACTTCATGGCCTGGTGCTGATCGTGCAGGTTCTTGTGATGAAAGTTCCTTGGATCAAAAAAGCCTCCATCATAGGATGGTGAAAACCCCTCTTCAGTTATATAGGGGAAATGGCGAATCTTGTAGGGGACTCCAAGGCGCCATTCCCACCATCTTCGAAAGGGGAAAACTAATATGCATTCCCCTCAACCATCATCCTGAAACTCGAAACTGTCTCCCTAAACACTGGATTTTACCAACCTGCCTTTAAAATCAGGTACTATTTCCACCTCGACCATGTGCTCGGTAGTTTGTTCCTGCCATTCACCACTCGTATGGCAAGCGAATTAACTCTCAACCCCGTAGTTGCTGGCTTTCTCGCAACCTTTTCCCCTTTTCCTCTATACATTTAATTCCCATTCATCTGGAGCAGTGCGTTATGACAACCGTATCTTGGCCAGTACCTTGACCATCTTGAAGGAGTGCAAAAATTCACTTTTTTCTCATCGTCTTCCGAAGGAACACAAGTCTGGTGCTTTTAGCCTCGGTTCATATCCCATGTTCCTCAGCGATCCAAACTAGCGTGTAAAAATAAGCACTTCCCTATCTCTTACCAGATAGGGTCTGAATTCCTGGAAACCACACACTAATCGTGGTTGAATGAATGCCCTGAGCATTAGCAAAGGAACCTTGGGATCCTTAAATCCTACGGTCGTATTAAGCTGATTTAGGGCTCATTATGCCCTCTTAGCCAGTTAATGACATCGCAGACTAGGTTTGAGGTCAACGCTCACTTATATCCCGGGCCCCGCTGCTTCCAGCGTTTGTTCCATCTCAACCTGACGCCCGGCTGGATCCATATGGCAAGGGGCATTAGCTTCTTCTTTCATGAGCCGCTCGCAACATTCCATATGTGGCTTAACTGTCACTTTGTGCAGCAGAATGAATGACTTTTGTTTACTAGGGGGTACGACAAACCGCGGACTGGATGGCTCCCGATTGCTTTCTGTGAATCAAACTTTGACTATTTACCCAACTTGCAGTCCGCCATCGTGATTACCCTCATCCCTTCTGCACCTAGGTCGAACAAACTAAGCACTCCTGTGTTTCACAGCTATAGTTAGTCCTTTTGACGCTGGATTAGCAAGCAGCTTTCGCTTTTATTTATCGGGATGTTCCAGCTTCCAATTCAGTCAACCACCTGTTTTAGATCCAATTCAATCCTCTCACGAATACTTGTTTTCTTTATCTTTTATACATTTGGCAAAGGCAAAGGCTAAAGGTAGGTCCAACTTGTTACCGGCGTTTGCCCTAAACATTCGACTTATATTTTGACATAAATTTGTCAGGAAAACCGAGGCCCAATGGAAAACTGACGCTCCCATTGCTGCGGACTAAAAATTATGGATCAGCAGCCAGGGGTTCAAAGAAACAGACGCCTAATTCTACAACTTTCATCCTATCCCCCTCTCCAAGACATAATCTAAGAACCCTAGAACGTCCAAGAGTCGCGACCTTAACCTCGCAAATGCACGGCCTGGCTTGAACGGAGGCAAGCATTATATCAGCCAACTTAGTACATGTTCTTTCACCGGTACCTCATGACACTTGCGAAGGATGCGCCCGAAATTGAGGGATCATTCCTTTTCTTCCTTCATACGCGGGCTACCACAGCTGGCACATCCAGTTTCTCCCTGAAGGAGGTGGCCTGGGGAGTTCTAGCAAAGACTATATGGGGTGAACCCGATAAAATAGGCCGCAGGGGGAATCCATTCTGGGAAATATATTTATTTTGGTGTATCCCCGGGTTCCGATGAGTTTTCTGACGTGTTAATTGTGATCGCACCATCTTTTTATCTTTTATCCCTCACTTCCTTTATTAGTGAAACAACAAAGTACATTAATTATCAGGAAGAGGGCCGCCAAATGGTCAAATTGACCGGCGGTGGAACGATTTGAACCCGCGACTTTCACTTTCAAACGCCGAGACTATATCCGTTTGGTCACCGCCGGCCATCATCGTGGTGGTGCCAGAAGATTCTTTTTGACACCCAGTTAATCGGTGCACACCTGCGAAGTTCTGAATGAACACTTCTGCCTTACCGTTTTTTCTAATACGCTTCCAAATATCTACGAAAGTGAGCTCCCTTACACTACTCCAAACTCTCTCCGTTGATTGCGCATGACGATAATATATTCTGGTTTCTTTTTTAACCAAATTTTCTAGATAACTTTGAAATTCTTCCTCCCTACTCTTTAGACTCGTGGAGTTCAGTTTCTATAATTCGCATGCTGCTGAACGGTCCGCAGTCTCACCTAGCATTTCGACTCAGGTTTGCTCTTTTTAGCGTTATTCTATTGTAATGCCGGGTCCTATATTTGCTCAGGGCTCAGTCACATCAATTTAACTATCCATTATCCGTCCTCGGCAAAAAGATCGGGCTAACCATTGCTTTTTGAACCATGAACTAAAACTTAACAAAAATATTTGCCCAAAACAAACTTTATCCTTCTTGACGAAGTATTAGTTCTCAGTAAATCAGTCATCCAACTGATCACTGCCCCACTTGTTTTTAGTTGAAAGTAAAACGGATAAATCCCAGATGATTCCAGATTCGTTGAAAAAAATGCTCGCAGCGTAATTTCTTTGCATTAATGTGGAATATGGATTGGTTCTTCCTGCTTGCTTGTCCGGCCGATTTTTGACTGCCCAGCATAATCGCCAATGGCGTGTTGCTGACGCACACTTCGCTCCCACGCTTCTGTTGAAATATACTCAGCACCCTAGCGCATCCGACTGTTGTTTTGTTGTACCGGTTGAGTGTCAGGGTTGTCCGTACTGGAATCGTACACGGCCGAGTAAGGACAATGCATAATTGGACGTAGTGGTTAGGGGCACGCAGACGTAATACGAAATCCGCGTTAAGATAATCCGTCTTGTAAATTAATGATCCCAACGTGATTGACTGGTCACATGAGTCTATCCTTTATGCCAAGGTCCTATTTATTTGTTCCCGTATGAATCACACTGCTGCCTTCTTTTGCGGATTGCATTTTCGTGTTGATTTTCACTGGATGCGTTTTTTATCCGTGGCTTCTAGCACGTTTTATTCGTAATTTTTTTTGATACGAAGAAAAAGCCGTCATCAGACCCAGTAGTAGGGGTCCTAACTCTTCATACACCCTTTTTTCATGCCGTCCAATTGCCAACCCTGTCTTACTTTTATTGAACTCGAGAATTGCATGAAAACCAACGACGTCGGGCCTTTTAGATAGCTCGCTTGAAGTCTTCCACCAAATGTAATCCATCAGGTTAGGAATGTCCTAATTTCTTTCGCGTGGTGATGGAATATTGTAGCCACTGTTGTAACTCCGAGTGCTCCTTCGAAAGATCAGCATATTCGTTAGTTGTTTCAAGGGGTAGATAGCGGGAATAAGAAGCCCTCAGACTTATTGCAGGAAATGCCGCGTCTCGGCGGAGAATGGTTCATTTTAAGAGAGCTGTGGCTCCAACGGCCCTCGTCACGTACTCTTCTTCTGCTAAGCGCCAACAGTAAGCGTTCACTACAGAAGATCACAGAAACTGATGATGAAGTCATGTCGCGCTATAGATCAGGTGTCTCAGTATTAACCACATTTCCATTCCTGTTTCACAGGATGCATTAACAACCATCCTAACCAGGATCGGCATATCGTTACAGTTGCTGACAGTGAACAGAGATTTGCCTCGATATCGGTTCAACTCTCGTCCAGGCATGCGCAGTAGCCCTTCATCAAACGACACTTTTTGCCGTCCGCCGAAGGTTGCCGTATGTATCACAACCGCCTTGGCATATCACCAAAAAGATGTGACCCAGGATACTTATTCCCAAGAAAGAAACACGGAAATTAGTTTCCCGGTTCGTGCTTGCGGCACCCGAACCGGGCTATTTACCGACTGTCGTCTCCTTAACGTGAAGGACTTGAAAACTAACCAATTATCCCTGCTGGATGCTGGTGCGGAGTATAGAGCAGTCCCTTTTGACCCGAGTAATGTGACCGCTGCGCACGCAGAGACGCTACCGGTGGCAAACTGAACCAGTATTCATACGTGCGGACATCGTTCCTTCCCACTCGATCTAAGTCCGAACGGCACATTTCGCTGGGCATTCATGGTCACCGATGCCCATGCTCTATTGTCTTCACAGGCTTTCTCCACCACTTACACCTGCTAGTCGATGCTTGGCACAGGAAATTAGTAGACCGTCAAACGTCGCCGACTGTGACCGGCTCGTATGCCGTCGTCAGCGAAATCACACCTCCAGCAGCCATACAGTGGGGTACGTCGCGACTTCTATTGCATACTGCGAACCAGTCCACTTCACACCGTTACTACGCAGATAACCTACCATAGAGAGACAACAGGACACGGGTTTCCGTTGGTCACGTCGCCCACCTCCTGACAAGTTACGACTGGACAGAGAAAATTTCGACCATTTAATGGAACGGGCATCATTCGACTTTCAAGCAGTAGTTAGGCCTTCCCTCTTCACATGATTACTAAGTCCAGTTGCCACTGGCGACTATGTGGGGACCACAGAGCAATTAACTAGATCACCGTTCCCGATAGGTGCCCAATTCCCCATGTGCATGGCCCCATTTCGGCACTGTTCGGTTGCAGGATCCTCAGCCACATAGGTTTAATAAGGGCGCACAATCAAATCCCGGATAGGAGACAGACGTAACAAAAGCGGTGGTGACCAAACCTTTGGACTGTTCGAGTTTGTGAGGAATCCTTTCGGGTAAAGTAATGCAAAGGTTTATGCAAGGGGGAACACGCGGTTTAGGCATGGACGGTATCCTAGTAGAAAGCCACTAAGAGGAGCAACACCCCGCTCACCTGCATGCCCCTTTTGGTCATCTCAACAAACTTGGCACAAAGAACAACGCCATGAAACGTGAGCTTTGTAAACCCGGCGTCAAATTCTTGGGGCATATGGACTCGTCTTCAGGTTTAGCACCATCGCCGGATAAAGTCACTTCTACTTAGGACAACCCAAAGCCTCATGTTTATCAGAAATTACGGCAATTTGTCAGCTTGGCTAACTTCCATCGGCGTTTTATCCCTTAGAGGTCTGTTGCGGGGAGTAAAGATTGAGGTTACACTGCCCGAAGCAGCAAAACAGGCGTTCATTTTCATCAAATAAGCTATCATCAAACTGGCGCTACTCACATTTCCCGACCCTGCAATACCCATATCTCGGATAACCGACCCCTTAGACTCCGCAGTCGGAGCTGTACACCAATAGTACACCGACGGTACTTAAAAGCTTTTAGCATTCCTCTCCAAGAGGCTGCAGCCGGAAAAATCTAAATACTCCTTCTTCGGTAGCGTTGCTTGCTGTCTATCCAGCTGTCCGGCAATTCAGGCATGCATTAGAGAACCGCCCATGCAGGGCGTACACAACTCACAAGCCCTCGAGTTAATCGCTGCATAGAGCACCCGACAAGTACTTGCCACGCAAGATCCGCCACTTAGACTTTGTTTGACAGTTTCCGGCGGACATACGAGTTGTCTCTGGAGCAGACAACTCCGCCGCTGATGCACTTTCTCGAATACAGCAGCTTCTTTTGTCTCTACCACCAGACATCAGCTTTCATGCGATGGCGCAGGTCCAAGTGACAGATCGTGATATCCATCAACTTCGACCAGACAACTCCTTAAACTTAACGGTTTAGCTTAGCGCAGCTTCACTGAATAAAATTATTTGCGACTTGTCGCAAGGTCGTCCATGCCAGTAGTGTAAGCAGATCAAGTTTGTCCCACATTTGTTTTGTAAGATAAACCCGGCACATCCTAGTGTGGCTGCTTCAGCAAAGCCAATGGCCAAGTGTTTTATGTGGTTCAACTTTAACTGCGACGTGCCTCAGTGGCCTCGAGCCCGCCCAGTAGCTCCCCAGGTTGAAACTGGGATACTTGGCCGACTCTCGGTTTACCCCAAAGTTCACTTGCAATAAAATGGTCGTGTTACGCTATATTCGCGTAAACTGATTTTAAGAGACATTAGGGATATTTGTTGACGTTAGGTATGTGAGCAGAATGCTCAAAACTTTCGACCATGTTTACTCTAGGAAAGTACTGAATTCATGTCGTCTTAATAAACTGCGCTGTCTAAACAAACCCGTAGGCCTGTGGATCAAACTGGCGATGGCATGAGTCGGGAAACCGTTTGTCTAACTATGGCCTAACTTTATAGCGGCTTTTACAAATGTTGATCATTCACCTTTGCAGACGCCCGTATTTATCACTGATGACGATGCCGGGGTCTCCAACACTGGTCAGACACTGACTTTTGCTGTGGCGATGCCCGGTGTGAGTAGGCAAGACACTGAATAGCCCTAGCTTTTGGTCATTAAAAAACGCAAAATCTGCTGAAAGAAATATTAGAAATTATGTTCGGTTTAACCGGGGAAGTTTCCGTATCTCTCAATATTTGTTTCAGCAAGATAGAATCTAAAGTGGTCAAGATTTTGCTCGGGATTTCCCATAAGGAAAGGAATTCACAAGTAACAAAATTGTGCACCGAGGAGCTGGAGGGAGTTTTGTTTTCCTCCAGAATGTTGGATTTTCCACCTGGATCGATCGACAAAGAACATCGAACCGCAACCGGTCAAACCTGGAGCGGAGACGAACTGCGTCAGGCTTTGATACGCTTTACCAATTGAAGGGGAGTGAGTACCTGCAAGAGGGACAGTAGTACAAGGTCCGCGGCCTGACAGGGCGCCGACACATACAGAAATGACAAACCAAATGATATGGGCCTGAAAATCCAAGTACCGCAGCAGCAAAATGGTACTGAATGAGCTGGATGAACCTTTGAATGGACAGTCACACAGAAACAAAAGATGAAGTTTGAACGGCTAGTCCAATCCGCTAGCACAAGGAGAGCACCGCCACAGAACACAGCGGTGCATTCACTGATGGGCTGCCAATACAAGTCACAAGTCAGAAGAGCTCTACAGCTAACATTGTTTTTGGAAAATTTTCTTCGAAAGTGGAAGCAGTCAACAAACAGCGAGACTTTGTTTGCCTTCGTACGGCCATATCAGAATTCTCCGCGGGGTAATCTTTAAATAGCAATAATAATGTTGGTTTACTCTTGAGGCTCGCCAATTATTATGTAAGTTGCACAACAACGATATACAACTGAATCAGCGGGGCGAAAATATTTGTCCAACGGTTGATGCCCACTTGAAAATAGACAGTTGTCCATACTGGCGTTCATAAGCGCAAGACCTTCACTGCCAAGGTCAGGTATTCTGAACCGGTGGGTTGGTGCCGAGCCGACGGGCAGCCGCGGAAACAAAATGCGGATTATGAGGACAGTGGAAGGATTGAAGATTAATACATGACTAATTCCGGAGCCAAATAGGCTATCATTTGGAATGGGACAGAAAGCATATGGGAAAAAATTGTGAGAACTCAGAGACATCGGCTAAATTGTTTAGCTCGTAATTTAAAGAGGGGAGGAAAAAAGAACAAATTTTCATGTACAGAGAACTGGCGTGCTTATTCAGAATGAATAATTGTAGGATGGTCCAATGTTGAAATTGCTTGTAATATCATGAACCTGAGCTGTAGAGGCAATCCAGGTGGAGAATGCGAAATAAGTTACGTCGCAAGTGGTGCCACTCAGGAATTCGTATCAGGCCTACTGTCTTCAGGCATTTTATTGTCCGTCTCCCATATATCTGCCACAGAGTAAGTGATATTTGGAACCGACCACTTGCGCGCCTGTTGAACATACTGACCAAAGTCTTTTGCAGACGGATGCTGGATTGGATATGAGGTACGGGTCAACACAGTCTGAGAACTGCATAGCCGAATTCGACTCCTAGATCCAAAATAGAATATTTGTAAATTCTGAAATAATGGATTATATCGTTAATCATTACAGCAGAGAATAAAATCCCAGATTTGCAATCACAGAGACCCGAAACGAAGGCCACTCTCACTAGAGAGAAACGCGCACTTGTTTCACGTAATTTCCAAAGGAATGGGTGTCAAAAGCACATTGATTGCGAACAAAGAAATGTTTATGCAAACAAAAATGTGCAAAATTTATAGCAGCAAGTTCATCTGTACGGCAATGACCTCACAAACTGGAGTACAAAAAGGGTTTTTGGGGAATTTTTCTTAGACATGAGTCTTACACCCAGCAAAAATTCGTTCGAACCAAGTAGATCAAGGTTGGCAATTTGGGCATAGATTCACCAATGCCTACGCGATCTCTGGAAAGGGTAGAGTATTCCGTCGAGGACTGCCTGCAAACCCATTGATGATGAAACCTCTATTGATTCGGCTTTTCCTTGATCCATTTTTCACCCCTGTATAGCTTCTATCGGGGCCGCTAGATGCAAGTTGTTCAAGGTTTATATAAATTAGATGGATTCGCGGAAACCGACGTTACAAAAAAAGATGAGGTAAGTTTAGTAGAGGATACGAGTGGCCAATTTATAAGTTCATGAAGACAGGTGCAAAATAAAACCATGCTTTGTGAAAAGGACGGAGAAATCGAGATATTGACGAACAGAATGCGTGTTTCGGCTTGTGGTGTGCCACAACGGGTGTGATTCATTAGCGTGTTGTGAGGTATCACAGTCCTAGAGGAAATCATTCAACACAAGCTCGCGTGCAGGAATTTGGTGAAGTGATTACTCCAATTCACCGGTCTCTCTCACACAGGCGGGTTAATCTGCGGTTCTACCCGGAAAAATGTATGCCGTACAGTATCTAGCTGTCGTAGCGCTGTTAAGGGAAAAGTGCGCACACATACCTGCGTGGTATCCACTCTACTCATTCTCGGTCATAGAAATGAGTTTAACTCCGGGTTTTGGAAGCTTTCTTATGATCCAAATCTTCCTCCCATTCCACGAGGCTTGCGAAACCCTCTTTTAAATTTTTAACGTTAACATTTTTTTACATCAGCTGGAACTGGCAATCGCCTGCCGCACGATACCGAGAAGTCACAAGCTGACATGGACATGTCCGTCGAAGATCCCCACTAAGTCGCTAGCCTTCCACTGTGCACTCACTTCTGTCCAGCTTGCAGGACTGGAATTTAGTTAGTCTATAATCTCCGAAGGCCCCTGGTCGGGCAAATGGTTTGCCTCCACCCGTTAGAATATGCCCCGGGAGGGTTACCGGATTCCACGAAAACACTGCGGAATCTCAATGGTAAATGATTATAAGTGTTCAAAATCAAACGGCTGATGTTGCTGGAGGATACCAGCATTAATGGACGGTTGTCCAGTAGTTTTCCCATATCAGTTTACAAATCACTCAAAGATTTGTCGTCGGGCGTTTGTTGTTTAGGCAGTGACGGCATTACCTTTCGAACAGCACTGATAAACCTTTTTCATGTCGCACCTGGCTGATTGGCGTACGGGGTTAAAGTGCCAGTAAATACCGAGCGTCGCGGTTTTATCTTTCAGTAAGCCCTGCTTTAGGCACTTATTCCAGCGTAGATGTTCCCTGTTATTTCCACCGAGTGAGCAACTTCGTGTCATATGGCTCGAGAGTTCATGGGCATGCCAGCCTAACACACCTTCCTAACAAACTCTCGATGAGTTTTGGGTTAAACCCAGTTGTGCTTCTAATATTTGGTATTGCCCCTTTGCCATCGCCGTCCCATAGCTGTAAACTGAAGCCCTCGGAATGAAGCATCAGCGTAAAGTAGCACTCGACGGAATGAATCTCTTCTGGAGTCCTAGAGCTGGTACGCATGTTGACAAACGGTCGGACTCCTTTCATCGCCTGCAGCTGCCCCTCCAATCTGGTCAACCAAACCAGTGCCTTGAGCAAGCGGGTTCACGACGAATACCTGTTGAGCCTAGATGGAAAAAACAAGCATGACCAAAACAGTTGCATTTACTCACTCCTTTACTCTCAGGATCGGCTTGGGTCGGTTGCAGAGGCTGCTTCAGAGGGCAATATATCTCAGACGCGCCGAGAATTTCTGGGCAGTTAACCAATTTTTCAGCCGTTTTGGGTTCTTCACCTTACGAGAGCACCTGTCAACTGGATTGCCGGCCGATTTCATTTGCCTCCTTTCTTCAATCCCTGTTCTATTCTGTATAATGATAAACATGTTTGCGGTAAAGTAACAAAACTGCTCGCCACATTGTGCATGTAATGAAACACGATCATTGAACCCACCCAAAATGCTCGGTTCTAGTCAATGAATTTGGGATGCCTTTTTTCAGTCTGCATTATCATTACTGCCAAAACTGCCACACTTAACTCCAGAGTTGGGATCGACCAACACTTCCGAGATTTCAATGTACAAGTGACTTCCTAACTAACGTCTCTTCTACCTCTTCGTCCATTTACCACAGCACACTAACTCACTTCAGATGCGTCTGTAATTGCGCATAACTCTCCTTTAATTTTCGCGTACTTTAGAAACGAGGAAATGTTATACCCCTAGTTCCCTAAGACTGTTTGGTAGTCCTTCCAACGACAAGTTATCCTCAGACTCAGTGGAGTCATCCCAACGAGTTATCTGCCTGAAAGGTCGTTGTAATGATCTCTTCAAGGGAAGCCGTCAAGGAAAAACGATCTTACGAGGGTCGGGAAGGCTGAGAACAGAATATAGGTTTCTCCTTCTTGTAACTGGCAGGTCTGAAATGTTCGGCTGGATAACAATCTCAGGTTCCGGTATCCCACTGCACCCTGAGAGTATGCTTGGTTGCTAGAGAGCGTGCATTCAGCCGACGGTACCACTGTAGTCGGCAGTTCGCGGGGATGATTTCGAAGACCCTTGGATAGTCCAATATCCACTTGGCAAGTTTGAACTGACCCTTCTTCAGGAGTTCCATCAACTCACTGTGCATTCTTTTGCTGTATCCTATTCACCGAACTAACCGAGGTAAACGTCAACACAAGAGTCGGTTGGAGCCCTATCCACTATGGCCAGTTAAGTTGGCTCTCTTAGCATTCGCACTACCTACCATAATGCACGACTGACAGAAACTGGCAACGATACTGTGATGAGTGAGTGGCACGCCATCGTGTACGATATTACAGACAACCAAAAAATACGTTGAGTATTTCGATCCTTATCCGACACCTTCACCTGCAGAAGTTACCTTGCGTCAGCAGACGTTAAAACAGTGCCCACTCGAAAACGAAATAGAACCTTCGTCATTGGTCTGGTCCCTGAAATAGCTCATAGTTGGTCTAGGTCCTCTGAAAATTTGCTGCGCAGTCCAACACTATGCAGAGTTATTCTGGTATTATAGGGTTCATCACAGGGTAGTGGAGCAAACACCATGTTTCCTTCCATGGTGGGCAGGGCTACCTCTTCTAACTACTCAGGTGTCTCTTGGTAATCGAACAACCCGGAGTATGGTCCCAACAGCCGTCTGTCAGAAGGACGTCTCCCTCTCAAATCAAACATTTGAAGCGCGTATGCACCAGTACCCACTGCTGTAGGTCTGCGGACGACACGGGAGCACCAACTCAAAAAACCCGGAAGAATCTTCTCATATCATCCCACTACCTCCAGTGCCGCAGGATCTTCTTGCGATGCTTTGATTTAACCATGCATTACATCACGAAATTCTCGATTGTACAGTCTAAGTGCTTCTCTATAACTTCCAGCCTTGCATTGATGTGGCTGATTCGGCCCTTTTCACGTTGAAATCCTTATGGTCTCCTCCCCTGTGCTGGGAGCAAAGTGCGTGTCGCCTGGCGATTGCCAACTCTCCGATCCATACCTCAGCGTGCCTCCGGCAAGTTGCATCCAATTAGGATGTCCGCTCTTTCACTTTCCTGATTGACCACGTTCATGTCTTGCAAGTGCCGCCGCCTGGATAAAGTTGCTTAAACCGACTTTGCGGTTGGCAATGACAGGTCAGACAGTTTAGATGTGTGATCTGGATCAACCTGCTGGTGGTTGTCCAGCAAAACGAGTTGCAAACCCACTCGAACGGCAGCGGCGGCTCACGTCCCGCCTACCATGCTTACGGTTAAAATCGTCGGAATATATGAAAATTGGGGTATATGACCTAGGTTCTGTCGATATTCCATGTCCTTGTTTTCTTTGTCGGGGCCTTGTAAGCATCGGCCAGTCAAATAGAATGTGCCCGGAGCCGGAACGTTTGCGCTCGTGGGGAGCCACGCCGTACCGCAAAAAAAGCGCGTGTACCTGCCAAGTGCTGCGTCCGGCCATGATATTTTGCAGCACATTGCAGGTGGCTGATTAACAGCTTCGTTGAATTTCTGCTGCCAAGCTACCAAATACACTGTTGGCCATTCTTCCAACCAGTTATGGCCAGCCTCAGGGCCATCTTAAATTGTTTTTTATCACTGCTTATGCTATATTATATCCCGAGCTCATCTCTAATAATACGTATCCCTCTATTACCTCTCTGGCTTGGCGGCGACGTAGGCGCGCCGTGTAAATAATTCGATGCCCGCGTTTATCCGCCCCGGACTAGATGAAATTCTCACAACGCCCATAGATAGCCACTGATTTTTTGGCTGCACACCAAATGTCGTCGTTTCTAATGGTAAGAGGTCGAGTGGTATTCCTACTTTTATGTTTACGATTTCCACGGATATGGGCTGCGGTAGCGTTTGCTGAATGGCACTGCCCGATCTAAATCGATTCTCCTTTTGGTTATCTTTGCTGTTCTGGCTAATCACAGCGCCGACCTGAAGTCTGAGGAATTCTAATTTCCGTTTTAATACAGCTATCCTTAACCTGCAAAAATCGGCATGGTTAATATCTGTGTTTTAAAATTTGCTGGTCGTCATTATCCGCCTAACAACACTACCAGACTTTATTATTGAATGGACTCAGCATGTGACTACGCCTACATGGTTTCGCTACATTTTAGATCTAGTATTTACGTGCAACATCCCCAATGATAAGGTTTCAGTAGTAAAACCCTTCGCTGGGCGCGGCCATAAGATGACCATGCGTAGCTTCCCTGTCCTTCGCAAGGGCTCTATCAACATGTACCGGCCACAATCTCAGTTCCAATGTGTCGACGCGTTCGGACGAAATATCTGACGCTCTGCAAACCACTGAATGGCCCAGCATTTTTGTCGCCTGACTCTCAGAATGCCGCAGACGACCTTTATGCAAAACTTCTTTTTTTGCGCTAATCCGCCATCCACACCGATCACTGAACTTAAGCTCAAGAAACCTATTGAACTTTGTCAGCTCCGGATGAAACTTCTGAAGGCACGAAAAACTTTTCAGTAAGCCGGAGGCGTCACGTTTTTGGTAGGATCAAATCGCTTGCAACAAGAATTTCTCATTGGATCTGATTTAAGTTTCAAAATGCAAAAAATATCAGCTCTTGGATCGCCAAACCCATTTCGGAACACTTCCCACATTTTCAAGGCTCTTTCGTGACCCAACTCCTGGGCCATTCTGAATTTCATCATATACAGCACCTTAAGCATAGTCTCCAGTAGACATCGCGGAAGCATTCAACACAATTCTCTTCTACTCTCATTTTTGACAGTCCGCCACATTCTGTAATCCATTCCTTGATGATTTCGGCCAGGTTATCCTCCATTTCATTCGAAGCTGCCGGTATCATGGCAGTGTGCCAAGCCCCCTCACGTGCCGGGACCTGATGAAATCCCACCAATCCTATTTCTCACCGCTGGTCAAGATGCTCCTCCAAGACTTCTAAATCTGTTCTCGCTCTCCACTTATTGAGCTACTTTTCCGTCAGAGTGGAGGACATCCATGAATATTCCACACCGCTAAAAAGGTTCTATCTGGGACTCTGAGAACTTTTGTCTTATAAACCACACTCAAATTCTATCCATGAGTACGGCTTGAGAATAGTGCAATGCACATGGTTAACTGAAGCGGATTAACCGCATTCTTCGCATCAGATAGCCGCATCTTCGATCCTGTGCATTTGATCCATCCTTGAAATTTTTGAAGATAGTTTGTGAATTTGTAATTGGAAAATTTTCCTCCATTAAGACTTCTGTGCATGAGCTCATGCTCGTTTTAGGAATGCACTTGGAGCTACCAAATGTAAACTGGAATGTAACTGTCGCCTTCAGAGCTTGTTATTATTTACTCCTTCCCGATTCAGCCGAAGAAGAACAGAAAAGATGAAAATGCCATCTTGAAAATGAATAGGCTGGCTTTCTGAGATCTTACCAGGCAGAGTTCTGCAAAGACGTCAGCCATAGGCAACAACTGGCTCTTAATAATGTGCGAGGGCTGTGTTTAAAACTCTTCTGAACTGCCTCAGTAGTGAAAGGGGAAGTTAGGGAACAAATTACTTCATCCCTGGACTTGATGAAAAAGCGATGGGCCAGGAAAGGATACCCCGTTGATCATCAACTCTGTGGCTTGAAAGTGTAGGTCTGACAGTCGCGTGGGGTGTGGGAAGTGAGTGAGCTCCAAGCCCGTTTGTGGGAGACTATACGTTTTTCTATAATGCTCTCGATCTTGAACGGGGACGATGCGCACATTTAGGCTCCGGTGCCTTGTAGCAGCGCAAATGAAGACCTCACAAACCATCGAAAATCTGTCAACTGGAACCCCTGTGAAGGACTATCGAACTTGGCTCCTAATTCTGGTTGTAGCCTTGATAGCAAGCCGTTAGTGATGGAAGAGGGAAGGTTGGGTCCCAAACAGACAACCAGGACTCTGTGACAATCAGCCCTTGGCAGAAAAGCATTTCCGTTAGGGGCGATGGCTTGCTAACCTACTTTACTCGTTGTCATGTCAGTGTAGTTATCATTGGTAAGCTCCAGACCATTGTTTGGTTTTGTTGGTGGCTGACAGCACAATCTCGGGGCCGAGGCTCCGGTCGTTTACGCTGCCTGCGCATATGATACTGCGGGCTGAAAGTGTTTGCGAAAGTTGACCGTTTGGGTCCAAAGCGGAGAGAATGCACAGAGCTCAACGTCGTGGTACGGCAATAGTCGCGGTAGACAGCGGTACAAAAGTATTTCTTGCCTCTCGCCCAAAGGTTCGGAAAGCAGGAGAATTGCGCGGCAATCCGGCAAGGCCTTAAATATAAAGCATGTGGAGAGATATCGTACATGGGGTGCAAAGGAATGTTGTGAAAATCAACCCGTTCACTCGATAACCACAAACATCGAATGGAAACAACTCACAGTGGCAATTTATGCGGTCCGCTCACACACTGTGTCCATCAGGTGATTCCTTTGTCACCCTTTTTGGGAAGCGCCACGTGAAAATAAACAGTTGTTTATGTTGTGCGTCTTAACTTGGCAACAAAACCATGCTCGACAGATCTGACGTTATACTCTCGTTGTTCTTTTTTACAGTGGCCGCATATTTGAGGTATTTTATCTTTGAACATCTTGATGATTGTTTGCTTCAGTACCATAGACAACTGCTGGGCAGTCTTGTTTTGATTTGCGGTTGGCATAACTTCGGCCACGAGGTTCTCTGATTCTCGGTGTCCAAGCCCTGTATTCCTCGTTTTGCACTGTTTTTTCGTGAGGCTTCTTCTAGGTTGCGATCTGTTACTTTTTTTCGTTTTTGCACCCTATACGGTTTATTATTTTCAATGCATATTTTTGTACCTGCTTTTATTGTGATCAAAGCAGGATCAAACCTTGTAGTGAGGATGCAGTGGTATTTTGGAAGAATGAAATCAAAATGGACAGAAACGTTAAACTGAGAAGACGATCACCATTGAGCATGCGGTAGCTGCGTGGAAATTATTCGAAGCCGCCCTGAGCGTAGTGCAAAGTGGATAAGACAACCACTTTGAATAACATTGAACCGCCGATGAAATGCTGAAGAAGGCAAAGGAATGCTGTCATGGATGTGCAAAGCTATTTTGAGGATGAGATTTTATCAATCGCTTTGCACAGAGAGAATATGAAACCCGAAAACTGCTGATCGCGCTCATATTTCGCTGGCGGTAGTTTGTACTCAGAGGTATGTTGGAGAAGGAAACGTTTACGGATGAAGTAAAAATAGTTCCCAAATGCACGAGCCGCAAGTGTCCTCTATTCTGTCGGTTTTTGTTCCAATTGTTGATTCCAGCTGGCAGCGCTGGTTGGAATTATTTGATGATACACAGGCCAGTCCAGCGGCACTTGTTTTCGTGTTTTTGTCTAGTCGCAAAGATCCATCTAATTTGAGGTATCCGAGGCTACCATTGGCGTAGTTTGCTTTGAACTTGCCAGGACTCAAGCGCTAGATCTGGCCAACAGCTTCCTAGCAGGAATAAGAAACCAGTAGATTTGGGGTTTCCTCCGCGCGCGGAACCAGTAAGAGCGCGTCTAGCCTGGATGTGAAGTCTGTAACATAGAAGAGCAAAGTAGCCTGTTTAGGTGCCAGATTCAAGGGATGTTGATTATTAAACTGAAGACAGCGGACCTGCAACATATTGCGTCTGCTGTGCAAACGATACTAAAAGTCCTAAGCCGTAGCAGCGGATTTAGACTTATTCGTTGGTTACCAAGCGCGGCATATCCGGTGCCGCTAGGCCAGCAAATGCCATAACATGGCCGCCTCATGGAACCTGCTTTGCCTGCCCGTGTCATAAATTTGCTTCCAGTGCTAGAGCGTTTGCTCGGTAGCTTTGGGCTCCGGCTGTTAATGTGAAAGCATGGGTCAGGTTGGTTCGATGCATGGATGTGCCAATCCTGCCGGTGATCAAAACGAGGCGACTTCTCCAAGTTTACTCGCAAAGATCATCTGTTCCCACCATAAAGTATCACGCTGGCCTCGGCTTCTCGTCTCCTCAATATTTTAGTTGCCTGTTTGCTCATCCTTTCGATAAGCTTCAATGCACGATCTATTTTAGGCTCGGGAATTTTGCTGTTATTTCTTGCGCAAAATTTGGGATCTTTTGCCGGTTTATGAATCCGAATGACGGCCTTTTGCCGTCAAGTGTCGAGGTTTACCGTCCTTGTCATTTCGAACTGCGGAAGAAAGGTCCACTACCATAGAGGAGTTTGCGGTGTACTTACTGAAACCACGTCCAAGAAAGTGGGATTCAGGATGGCCTTCCTAATTACTGGTCCGGATAAACAAAACGCAAATGCTTGCCACACAAAATTGAAACGCAAAGAGCTAATCAAAGGAATATCGGAAACCGCTCACCGATAGTCACTAGAAAACATTCCATAATATTGAAGGTGGAACCACGGCGCCTAGTAAATACTGAGCCACTGCGCTGCCTACTCTGTCTCTGTCCGATGTATATTATTCCACCGCGGAAGGTATCCTGTCCTGTTTTCCACCCAACCGAGTTTTCTATAAATGTTTTCTGTCGTGTCAACAGCCGCTCATCCAGAATGTTCCGTCATTTAGCTTTACATGCAGCAAGGAAGATGGTGCCTAATTTCTGCCTACAACGCTTTATATATAACTTTTTGTACTGTTGCATTTTATTCAAGACTCCGTAGGCTGCACGGATCCGTCGTCTGCATTTAGCCCGTCAGACACTTTAGAACTCCAAGCGCTCCAGTGATTTCACTTTAAATGTGCGTCGAGCCAGTTTGTAAGGCTGCTTGTCCCACAACGACTTTTGACAAGCGTTCTGTGCTGTCTTCTGTGTCATCCGCGTTACCAGTCGATGAACCTTTTCTAAATGAGGCATTTTCTTATTGGGAAATGTTAACCAAGCCTGCACATGATACTGCAATTGGGATTTTATTGTTGCCTTATCCAGAAAATTAAAGATTTACGACTTCCTATGAGACAGCGGAACATATTTTATAAGGTTCCCCCTGGCGCAGTCGGCGAAATCCTCGATAATATTCCGTCCATATATAGTGGACGCTCACTATGAGTTTAAGATAGTTAGTAGTCCGAGCCCTACACAGCCCAGTCAGATTCCGTTGTCTGATGGCCTGGAGGGATTGCATAGATTCCAACATTGCTGCTCAAATTACCTGGGAACCCAAACCTTATCCTGCACTTCATGGTGGGGGAACCATCGAGATCGGTGAAAATGAGTAGGACAGATGCTGCTGAACAGAAATGCTGAAGAGATCCCGGGGCGTAAAAGTGAATTGCCCTCAATATATGTAGCCGGGAGTATTCAAGCCAGAGACTAGATGAGAAGATTTTGTTGCACATGACCTGCAATCGGAATACTGCCAACACAAAAGCATGCTTTGCAACAAAGAGTAGGTGCGATTGAGTGTTGTGGGTTACCCAAAATTGGAAATTCAAGATCGCGGCATGAGCAGAACTTCAAAATTTCGTTTGCGTTCAAATAATCGGCAGGAATGGTTAGATCGACCAGCAAATCCAATCGGTAGAGAAGCCACCTGCGAGTGTCCTCTAAAATAACCAGTTTTGCTACAGAAGCTAAGGTTGCAAGCTGTAAAACATTCCACTGAGGGTCTTTGGGAATTGGTGCATGGAATGCGCTTCATTCAGCAAACGTGATTCTTCATGGCCGCATAAAGAGGCACCTTCTGAGCATACATATAGGTCATGCTGAATGCTGAATGACTAAGGTGAAGCTCTGCACAAAGCCGAAAAATATGGCCGATGTTCCCGTTGGTATGGTTTCCAAGGTCTCCATCCGAGTAGTACCAGAACAGCTCTGCTAGGGCCATTTGAGAGTTGCTGGAAGTTCACCACCCCTGGATTACGTATGAACGCAGCCCTTTTCGCCAACTCCGTCTTTTCCAGGTTTCATTCACTTTGCATACATATTCCTCGAGAGAAAACTCATATGATAGGAAAAATCTGCTTTTT
The DNA here is from genome assembly GCA_008360955.1 of Fasciolopsis buskii. Taxonomy (NCBI): domain Eukaryota; kingdom Metazoa; phylum Platyhelminthes; class Trematoda; order Plagiorchiida; family Fasciolidae; genus Fasciolopsis; species Fasciolopsis buskii. Next base: position 161,412 of record LUCM01004569.1, on the reverse strand, counting down.
TTCTGCGTCCCAATTTCGACTGTCTTCTGCACTCTGTTAATTCCCATTTTAAGGAGTGTTTCAACACCATACCAAAGGCAAGCCCTATGAAACTCACTGCCTAAACTTCCGGGCCACGATCCATGCCAAAATCACCAGCTTCCAAATGCTCGGTCCCGTCGGTTCATGTATTTGCTGAAATAAATAAAATTCTTAGAGGAGCGACTTATCGCCGCTGTTACCCAACTGACATGAGCGGAGGTAGTCATCAACACGTTGGCTGCACTTTACATTTAAGGGAAACATCGTCAAATCCCACTTCAAACGATCATGCCATGGCTAGCTGACTCATTTAATCATTATCCCCTGAATCAGAACTCCGACAATGTTATAATGACGTTTGAAAAATCCCACAGAACACATTGAGAACAACACAACGTGGCGAACAAACTCGTTTTCAGTTATTCGTATTCATGCCAATACATAACATTAAATATGGTCTGGAGATTGTTCAAAGGAAATGGTCGGTTTGCCGTACTACGTGAGCTTAACAGTTACGTTAAGCTTTGTACGAAAGTGGCCCTAGCTAATCTCCTGTTCAGTTTCTCAAGGAGTGTATCCACAAATCAGAATATCCCAAACTATATTGGACTGTTTTGAGGAGAACTCGCGTGAACATTAGTAATGTGTTCTTACGTCGCCGAGCCCTGAACGAACAAGACGCAGTAATCAGTCGGGCGTCAGAATTGGAGCGAAACTTTGTGAACTCGACACGAGTCCTTGGTAAGTTGGCTGAAAAAGAAAAGGAAAGGTTCATCGGCTACGCTCATTCAATAAGGGAAAAACAATTGGAGCGATTACGGTCAGCGCTGAGGAAAACCGTCAATCCAGGGAAACCCATCGGATCCGAAAAGATTCGTACACAACTTGTCTTCTGTAAGCCTGGATAAGAAATTGCTTGAAGTTCTATCATTAGGACCGAAATTTTGTTGCCCATCCAACAAAACCAAGCAACTAGATATGCAAGTTGAATTTGAAAATCTGTTTAGTCAGCTGTCGGATCTGATGCCGTCCTCTCCGGAGAG
>LUCM01004569.1:129640-159631 GCA_008360955.1 Fasciolopsis buskii | reverse complement strand
CTCTCCGGAGAGGACGGCATCAGATCCGACAGCTGACTAAACAGATTTTCAAATTCAACTTGCATATCTAGTTGCTTGGTTTTGTTGGATGGGCAACAAAATTTCGGTCCTAATGATAGAACTTCAAGCAATTTCTTATCCAGGCTTACAGAAGACAAGTTGTGTACGAATCTTTTCGGATCCGATGGGTTTCCCTGGATTGACGGTTTTCCTCAGCGCTGACCGTAATCGCTCCAATTGTTTTTCCCTTATTGAATGAGCGTAGCCGATGAACCTTTCCTTTTCTTTTTCAGCCAACTTACCAAGGACTCGTGTCGAGTTCACAAAGTTTCGCTCCAATTCTGACGCCCGACTGATTACTGCGTCTTGTTCGTTCAGGGCTCGGCGACGTAAGAACACATTACTAATGTTCACGCGAGTTCTCCTCAAAACAGTCCAATATAGTTTGGGATATTCTGATTTGTGGATACACTCCTTGAGAAACTGAACAGGAGATTAGCTAGGGCCACTTTCGTACAAAGCTTAACGTAACTGTTAAGCTCACGTAGTACGGCAAACCGACCATTTCCTTTGAACCATCTCCAGACCATATTTAATGTTATGTATTGGCATGAATACGAATAACTGAAAACGAGCTTGTTCGCCACGTTGTGTTGTTCTCAATGTTATAATATTCAATATTAGTTCCACTGGTGGATCATCTACCGCCCAATTCCGGTCACCGTTTGTAGCGGAACATGAATTTGTTACACCGGATCCTTTGTTTAGCCGGACGTTGATCGCCCAGCGCGGTCGCCACTTGCGCGTTGCCCATGCACGCCCCGATCGCGCGCTCCTGTCAAAATATACTCCACCTGCTACCGCTTCCGACTGAGGGCAAGCAAACGTAATTCGAGATCCGTGTTAGGACAATCGTTCTTAGATGTTGAAGAGGTACCATCACTCTGTCTTTGGACGACGTCCCCCCGCGCTAACGATGCAACGCCCTTCAAACGAATGGAGGTGACAAATGGAAAACAAAAATTCTAAAAATTGCTTATAAGCAGAAATGATGATTCTTCCTGGGATCCTCAGTCAACGATGAGCTAAGCTTTAACCAACATGATATTGCTCAATGACAAGGGAGCCTCTGGACAATTCTTGATACGCTTATTGAATGCTCGCCCCATGCCAAGGAAAATTAAACATGCTAGTCTTTTCAAACTTTCGTCAAATTTCGGTTTCACACTAAACACTAGGAGGTGTCTCGATGATCATACCTTTAAGACTGATTGTCTTAGCGCGGGTCTTATATCACGTTTGCTTGCGTTTAGCCGTTGTGACCACCTGCGCGCAACCCTTACTTGCCTCTGTGCGACTGCACTAGTGACAACCTAGACATCCGGCCGGTACAAGGAAGACTTTCTTAATATCAGAGGATTTTCGTTGTTTCCGCGGGCAAACCATCTAACTCGAACATCGGAAACGGTATTGGACCAAAAAACAAAAACAAGAGCCGCTAGCTCTAGACCGGCCCAAACCAAATGCAGTGCCATCCAAAATGCGGAGATGGATAGCCAACCCTTTCAGCCCCTCAAACCCCATGTACCATTCCCAACAGCACTGATTCACACAACCCACAAGAGATTGTAGAAGCATTTGGGGATTTCTTTTCATCTGCTCTGGAAAATGACAACTGTCCTGCTACACACACTGACCTCGCTTGACCACAGCGTCATACTCAACAACCAAATTTGTTCTGAAGGAAGTAGCTAAACTGACCATGAAAACCAGAATGGGCCGCCACCGTAGACCTGAATCAGTAACTTCGGCTGTCTTCTCGCTCGGTGAGACTGATATCTCAGTTTTGCTGGCAAACTTCTTCAACTTGTTTGTTCAATACTGCACCTTCCGGCTACGGTGGAAAACCTCCGTGATTAGCCCTGTTCACAAAAGCGACATAAGCTATGACCCTGCCATAGCAGATTGGGATTATAGTCACCACCCAATCAACGACACCTCATCTGTCTCCATATTTATGGAACTTTTGATTAAAGGATGCCTTATCACCTACCTTTTGAATCACTAAATTTCAAACTGTACAACCCCGCTTTACATAAAAGAATTCCTGTGCTACTCGTGTGATTGACTGTTGAAACCTTGTCACTAAGGCCCTGAACACTGGAAGGTCAGCTATAGTAACATTTTAGACAAGGCGAAAGCTTTCTACTGAGGATCTCACGGTAGTTTACTAAATAAAATCGTTGGTCGAATCTTGCCGTGATTTTTATCATAACCACCATCTAGAAACAAGGCAGTCTAAAAGAATGATTTTGTATTTGAACTTAGGTTAGTGACCAGCGGTAAAATCCAAGGCAGACGTCTGGGCCTACTGCTCTTCCTACTGCACGCCAACAAGGTCTTCCACGTTACACGAATCGGCGTCCGTTTTCACTTCGCTGGCGGCAGTATAGTTGCCTCCAATTTGGCCCTGAAGAATTGAACTCCGCCACTAGTAAAACATTGCAAGATTTAGCCTCACTCACTTCATTGAAAAACTGCTGGATGATGGAATTCTCCACCAGAAAGAATGGCTTCATGGAATACGAGTGGACTATGCACCCAGTATGCCTCAAACGTGACAACCACATTATCCCCATTAACTGTCAAGTTGGCGATCCGGGCCTAAATAATTCCTGCTTCTGAAAACTCACGAAGCATACATTCACACAAGTTGCGAAGGTAAATAGAAGGGTGGGCCCCTATGCAGAACTGTAAAGTTAATTAAAAGCAAACTGCGTGTTTTAAGAATCCATGTCAGAACTTTTCCGGAGTACTGCTTTCTAGTCTGTTCTAGCATTGGACAGTGCAACAGAGTGACTGTCGAAAACGTCCAGCTTGCTTTTACCAGGCTGTTGACTGGCTTCGTAAACCTGAATTACATGGAACGTTGCCTGTCGGTGCATTTGGAAATTTTGTGTCTCCGACGCACAGGAACAAGGCTGGAGCTCTTCAAATCTAGCATTACAGGCGACAGCTGCGTATCTGCACCCGCATTAGAAACCCTCTTCCGTTTTGTCTTCGAAGTACGGAAATCCTTATTAAGTTCCCGGTTCCGAAGATATCTGTCACAGCCAGCGTCTTTACTATTCAATATTCGTCAGCATGAAACAAACTTACCCCATTTTGCCACTATCACCGGTCGCATTTAAAAAGTAATTAAGCTAGTTATTGCATCCCTGTCTGCTTTATTTGTGACACCCATACTTGAATCAGGACTAGGTGTACGAAACTGGAGTAAGATGTTGAGAACACACCGGAAGCATTGTTTTACTCATTATGGGAAAGAAGGCAAATCTAATTACTCATATCGCCATATGAAAAGGTAGAATCCGCATATATATCGCATATTCCTGATTACTTGCGCTTATTCAGCGTACCACTCATACGAGGACGAAACCGCAGAAGTGTAGAAGTGACATTTTCGATTTACAACATTTTAAAACCATACAGTCTGATTCCGAGTGTTTGCAGAACTGTAAAAGTAATCATTAAATGATTAGTCATGGGCCTGCTCACCAAAAACGTTTTTCAATTTCATTTTCTAAAGGAACCTCTCTTTTGGAGGAGACTAGACATAAACTTTGAATTCATTCTCCCCCGATCCTTACCGTAATCTCATAGACGAACATCGCATATCAGAACTTATATAATATAAATCACATTAAAGAAGTAAGTAATTCCTCAAGAGTGTAAAGGTGACAACTACGATGTATTTGCATAAACGCATCACGTAAGACGTGTAGGACATCACCGGGCCTAAATACGAAAGAGCTCCGGCATTTGCGCACGCGACCTAAATACATGCAGTTCCTCGTCGGATGCACCCAACCTCTCTTCTGTCTCCATAAATGATTCCTTTCGCTTTGCAATCAGGCTTCGATTCCATAAATCTTATTGCTCTGACTCAGTATCGATCGATTGCCTCCTAATCCGAAGCTGGCAACAAGACCAGACAGTCGCCCGTACTCTATTTCCAGACCGTTCAATCATACTTGAACGTTAAAAATTAATTTACACTCGAGCCACCGCGGTTTCCACTCGCCTGGGATTATCAACCCCCGGAATCCTGATGTCTGGCTCGTCCTGCACACACTATATCTGTATTCGTTCCACGCCCCAAGTATATCGGCGCTCTCACGATAGTGCGGGGCGCGATCATATTCGCCGCTTTAGCCGGCGCACATCGGACTGGTAGGTCGGTTGCCGCTGTGTGTGGGTGCAACTTGGTTGGAAGATTACATCTCCTGCGTTCACTTCTTAAAGGTGCTTTCGAGTTGAGTGGCCAGCACTCGGCCAGCAGCACCCAGTGGCAATGTTGTGGTAAACAGCCATTCACTCCCAATGTTTACGTGTACCCTTTTGTACTGGCTTCTTCTTGTTCCACCCCGAAGTTCTTTTACTCAAAATTTTCAAAACGAAATCGCGTGGAAAATTCTCATTGGTATCTGCTATGAGCTGATGTTTCGCATACATTTAACCATTTTTCTCAGCCTCAGGGATGAGACCCATCATCTCTCACGAACCTTTATTCTGGTCTGTCAATTCGGCAACAAGCTGCTGCTCCTGGCAATTGCCCTTCACAAGAGTGTACCTGACACTGTCCCAATCATGTTCAGTTATCCATCAGCCAGTCGACAAATTCCTATCCTTTTTCCAGCTCCACCCCCACCATTGGACCTAGATGAAATTTACGAAATCGAAATTCCTCACAACAAACCTTAGGAGTCCATTGAAGCCATACGCTCACACAGTTTCTATCCGGTGCTACCGTCACTTGTCACAATCCTTAGTCCAGAAAATTTCGGATATAAGTAAATGCACTCCCACCTGTAGATGTCCCCAATCGGATTCCATGAGGTTTAGCCAATAATGAGGCCCATGTTGCCGAACCCAGACCTAAGGAAATTCCTAAAGAAAGACTAAGTAAACCGTTAGTTAAACCCCCTCGCCTGGTTGGATTAAGTTACGACCCGATGAGATTTCCCGGAATTTCCCCACCAAATTCATCACACGGGTGCCAAAATACGGTGCCGGCTGGTAAGTTTTCGAGGCCAACCAAACGCCTGAGTGAGCAGTTTAAATGGACCCCCGAGCCAAACCCGTTAAATCTATTGCAACGTTGCTTTCACAGTTGGTGCCTCTGGAACGGACCAACAAAGCGGGAACCAGTGCAGTAATCTTCTGAATCCCTAGGAAGCCTAAAAGGCCGATGTATTGCCGTCAAATTTACTCATAGATCCAGAATACTATTTAATGAAATGGCTAAGAAATGTATTCTTCAACCTATGGAACGGACCGAATAAAACCAAAAGTTAGCCCATTATTCAAGCGGGGCCCTTGAGGCCCCATTGGCAACCTAGATGAAATAACCTTGATTCAGTTTAACAACACAAAGTAGGAACAACTCCGCGAGCAGTAAGCTTGGTTTTGCCCCTATTGAGGGTGCATAGAATAGATGTTTACTGTCCGTCAGCTACCGCAGTATCGGCAAAGCTACCAAAGCCAAACAATTGCTGCCTACTTAGGAGTCAGAGCAGCTTTCGATTCAGTTGGCAGTGTGAGCTTGCTTTTTGAGATTAGGCATGCCTGAACAGTAAGTATCAATCAACGAATTACTCCGCCCCGGTTTTCCTGAATGGGCGCCAGTATACGGCAATCTCTCCTCTTCCTTTCCTGTCTCCCGTGATATCCGACGAGGGAGAGCCACTTTGCGATTGACAGTGCCTTTTAGAAACCGGTTGAGGGTCTCTAAATAAAATGTCAAAGAAATACAAAACGAAGTCTTGTCGACTTGGAATACACCGGCGACGACGTGACCAGGAAGATCCACCCTCGTTTAATCTCACAAAGACTGATCTGATCCGATACGACAAGCCGTGGGCACCAACAAAGTATAAAGTGTTATTTAGGATTGGATGAACCCCGTGCAATGGGTGAATTTGGGTAATGAAGGAGTAGAAATGTTTAAGGGTTTTGCTTATAAAGGAAGTAGTTTTCTGGCTTGTCTTCATTACATATATAGGTCAAAATCTGTCACTGGCGAAATTGCATTCGTTTCGTTGAAATGTTGAAAAATGTCAAAAACATTAAAGGATATGTGCAAATGAAAACCATAAAAATAATGTCCATATGTTTTCATCAAATTTTACCTTTGGTTCTTTCTACCACGACCTTGCCTTACGGTACCATGTTTTTTTTGGCACCTTGCCCAAAATCAAGCAAAAATGAAATAAACACGTACACATCGATTATTTACTAAAATCTGATTTCGACATATTTAAACCGGGTCATCTGTTTGACAAATTTCTCGCCGGAGTGTAGAACTTCAAACAACCAATTGTTATTAGTCCATGCCGTTTTCTGATTTAACAATGCCATCCTCATTGCCCCAAACCATTCACAGACTAGAAAAATTCAGGAAGTTGAACTCCTTTTACTTCCCTTAACTACAGCGATTTTTAACTTTTGCTATGTGTACACTGCCATCCGACAATTATCTTCTGTGTTCTGTAAGTTACTTGCCGCCAGGTGAATGTGGTCCAGTGACAATCACAAGCGTCCAGCCCACCTCGTTATTTTTCAAGGCCGATTGCCATCTGAAGAAACGGAAACTTTTGTTTACCAATTATACACGGGGCTTTGAAAACTAATGTTGATCAGGGTCGACGCAACTTTCTGATCCAAAAGCACTATACGCCTTTTCAGACTTTTTCTAAATCCTGAAACTTTCACCTTAAAAAATTGTACAAGAGAATTTGGATCCTGCTACCTTCTTTCAGCCCCCCCCTCGAAGAGGCTTCCAATCAAATGGTAGGAGTCAAACAAATAGCTAGTCAGATATCAGACTGTCTCAAATTTAGAAGCAGCAAGCTTCCAGCCTACACAAACACGTTGGACTCCTCGTGGAAGTTTGTAATCTTATTTCTTTCCATATGTCAATTTCGGCTATAATGGCTACTGAAAATATTCTTCGTACATTTTCCAAATGGCTAGCAGGTGCATCCCCTCTCCTTTCTTACCGTGAACGGTGAGAATCGTTTCAGCTGGACCCACTGTGGCTTAATTCGTTCTTCCTCTGCAAAATAACCAATCAGTTAGTAGTTTCCAATCCATAATAAGTTTCACTGAGATCTGTCCCTACCCATGCAGAGATAGGATCTTCTCTCTGTCTGTTCCAAATACAAAATCATCCCTCATGACCGAAATTTCCTACGTGATTTACAGCGATCTACGGAGGAAGTTAGATTTCCACATTCGTTTTTCCGAATATCTGACCGAATTCCAGTGCATATTAACTAAACTTATTAGTCTGTGAAGCTGTTGAATTGAGCGACAGTCCTCTCTCCGTAGTTCCTGCATATAAAAAAGTTCTGAAATTTATGATCCGTGTCTATTAGTGTGCCTCACCAGCAGCCTAACTTTGTGTATTCCCATCCCCTGACTAATCATTTCAAGCCATCCCTTTATCAGACTATGTACTTCATGACCTGGGATGTCGTCAATACTACATGGTGACTTATCGCTTGTTCCTTAACAGTAAAGCAGTAAACAAAGGAGTCTGACGGCTCTCTCGGTGAGGTTGTTTGGTCTGCATCTTCTTCTTGTCGGTCCTCGCGATATACCTCCGACTGAGTAGCTGCCAGTCTGTCCACTATTCTTCAATACTCTTTTCAATGGAGAACGGATGATCAAACACCGGTCGATTTTTCTTTGGCGCTGCCATTGGGTGAATTCCTGTCCTCACTTATCAAAACAATTTTTTTACTGAGCCAAGTCAGTTTCCTATTTTGAGACCACAAAACACTGGCTTCTGCAAAACCATATCTGGTCAAAATTGGCATATATTGCATTATCTACGTGCATTATGAAAGTTTGCCTAAATAATTCCTCTCATCTCCACAGAACTTTCACAATAATGCCTTTGATGCGGGCGGTGGTCAGATCCACCACTTTTGCCAGCCCATACCAGGCTGACCGCTAGGCCGCAGCGCACTTCGGGCGGATAATCTCTTAAAGGCGTTCTGACGGATGCGGTCAGCCCTACCCGGCAGAAGTGCTGTGGCTAAACCCGTTAGTCAAGGTAACTACATTTACTGGCCCCCACCTACTACTCTCCAAATTTCCATTTGCCCAATTTTTCAAAACTTACTCGCATTATTGTCTGAATTCTGGAAATCTGGCTCTCATTACTGCCCTTTCCCTTTGACTAGAGGCCTATCTTCTCCTATGGGTCGTTATTATTGCCAGACAACTTGAGGGCGTGTTACTGCTTCTTCATCAAAAACTGCCTTTACTTCAACTTATTTTTTGTCAGTGAGTAGATATTCTTTATTTTTCAACTCTTCTTCCATTTCTACTCTCATCTGAAACTTACGGGGTCAAATCTACTTGCCACAAACCTGCCTTGAGACCAATATTACGTACAATTACATAACTTCTACCCATTTTTCGTGGTTCCTCCTCGCTACATACAACCAGCCATCCAGCACTCTTCGTGTTTTATCATATTACCCATCAGAACATAGAGGCACTGCCTCCAAATTTCCTTTCTCTTCATTGTCGTGCCTTCTTTTTTCTCACACCCGTAGTGACACCTCCTCTTCGTAATTTTTTCCGTCACTCGTCAGCTATACTGCAAGAGTTCATTCTCCATTATCGCTGACAATCCACTCTTGCGCATGATGTACTTATGGCAAGTAGGTCATTCGCGCTGGAACCGGGGAGCAGAACTTGACCCAATTCCCCCTCCACAAAGCACTCGCTAAAACTAGTGAGTTTCCTGCGTATGAAGTTTTGTTAGTTAAAATAGGATTAATATGGATCGTTACAATTCCTGCATGTGCACGCACTTGTTCCTGCCACTAGTATTGTCATACGTCGTGGTCATACACACTGTGCATCGGCACTTCGTGAGAAATAAACTATCGTTATTTTATTATTGTTGTTATCAAGTTCACACGACGAGTGCGATAAAATGTCTGTCTCCCAAACACAAGCGCCTAACCCAGCTCGCATGCAGTTAGGCCGGTCGTGATCTAAACAAAAAAAGAATTCTCGTCTGCATATTGCACACTGTACTGTGCTCTACACTGATAGAAGTTTCTTTATTGATTACTGCAGAGAGATCTAAGATTTTTAGAACTTACTACCCATCTTTGTCAGCAGAGGCGTTGACAGAGCGTAAGAAATTATTGGTGCGATAACAATAAAACGGAATGCCTCCAAAAATAAACCAGCAAAAGCTTGTATGGCTGCAACGGGAAAAAAGGACTGGTCAATGGCATACGATAGAGCAATGGAAACAGAGATTGACTCTAAAACTGGCGCTTCTTTTCGTCAGTTTACGACAAGAACATTTGGCACACCACTGTTACCGATGACATAGAGTGTTTAAAGTTGAAACAAAGCACCGAAATGGAGGCTTCTGAAACTGTGACAAAGAAGATTATCTTTTGCCTCATGATTTCAACAAGGCTCTGAATCCGAATGACCGGTAGGCACGAAAGTTGCCGTTTATTTGGCGAAAGGTTTTCATACTCGCGGAGTTTATTGCGGGTGCATCCACGTGTGCAACGATTCCCCGTTTAAATGTCACCTCCAACAATGGATAAGTTGTACCAAGGGACTTTCATGAACTACGAAATAGGATAATTTGGTGGTTTATAAACGATCGTGCGCCGCAGAGCTTGTTATGCAAAAGGAAAAGGGGCCTTCTAAAAGGAGAATGAGTTGTATGGTAAATCTAGCCCCTAGTGCAAAGTTTTACGGCAAAATTGCTGAAGCCATCTACCTGAGCACCTGGATTTCAGTGAGTTCACCTGGTATTGGCAAAAGGAGAGGATTTAGTGCAGTGATTGTCGTTGCAGTCTTCGAGGTGCCTTCTATTGGATATCCGGAACTGTTGTTGAAGATGCAATAGATGAGTGACAAGGTTCAAAGTACCATGGTTATCGTCTGCAGTAGGAAGAGTACCAGTTTTAGTATCCTCCGGAGTGAAAAAGATTTGTCCGCAAAAATAATCGGTTCAAAAGAAACTTTCTAAAGTAGCGCACGAAACCCTCGAATTGAGCCATTACCAGGAAACACAAGCGATGTGGGGAATAAATCATTGTTTACAAAAATATTCTTGGATAGCAGACGTGCTGGGCGTAAACGATACGTGAGTTCACGCAGCTGGTCAGCAAACCAGTCGAAGAATTTTAAAAATGCTCAGAGGAATCCGGATGAGCGCACAGAAAGCAAATCAAAACACTGACTGAGGAATAATAATATTGTTGTTATTATTCGCTGGACGGTGCCAAGACATGTGCATCGTGCATGATCACGACGTGCGAGGAAAGTTTCGGGAAAGAAAAGAAGAATATAAAAGGGCTCTCCAGTGCAAAAGATGGAGGATCTATAAAGTAAATAATCCACATATTTGGTCACATTTGGCTGGTAGGAGCACAAATGGTAGCGAGTAGTCACGCGGTAGATTTGAGTTCGACAGGAACGTATGGCCGGTACCGTTTTCCTAGCTTCCTTCAGCACCTCGCAGGCCGCCCTGTGCACGCAGCAGACCCCATGAGTCGTTCACGTCATGAGTAAATATCTTTATGCGGCCAGGTTCTTGGCTGACGGAGATAAATACAACCGGATTTGGCGAACTACGTAAAATGTGACGAGAAGAAAGCATAAAAACAAAGAAATGGGGAACTTGAAAGCAAATTCTTGTGGATTGTACACCAAGTCAGCACAAACTCCCCGAAATAGTCCCAGAACACCCCAAAAAGATTCCGAATCATCCTCAGAAATACCTCAAGTGTACCCCTTTAGAACAGGGATTGGACTGTTTTGGGTAGTTCCTCGAATTCGCCAAAATTGGCTTTCTGTAATTGCAGGTACCGCCAATTGTTTATTTTTCTTATACGTAATACGCAACTAATCTATTCACCTAAGATGAACTTAAATCTCACGAATTAATACACGCTGTAACGACTCGACGAGCGTTTTCATTTTTTGCGGAACACCACGCGAATAACTGAAATCCTTAGGAACAAACAAACATTCGTGACATATCTACATGTTTTGTTAACAAATTAAGGAATACAAATGTACAGTGAACGAGGATTTCCTTGATTCTGGCTTCTTTTGTTAGTCGGTCGTTGTTGGAAAACTGTCCTGCAAAATTTTGCCATTCTGAAAGCGAAAATGGGAAAATGCATTGTTTACTTAGTACACTGATGCAAGTTGTCTGTGTTTCCAATATAAACTTGAAAGTAGCTGTAGAAACGACGCAGCGTGGTTTATATATATACCAACATCAAAAATATTATCGTCGCGCTGGGTTTCATTTCTCATACGTGTCTTATTTCTTAATATAGATTGCGTTGAAAGCAGGTAGCAGCTGACTGGCCTGTCATGGATCTGAGCAACCAATGCTTTTGATCGCTCAGGTCGTCTTGAGCGCAGTATTTGGGTTGCTGGAAGCACCGCCTCATTCTTTCTCGGCCTATTTGTACAGTATCTTCCGGGCAGCCCTTACGGTATACAATATCCAGAGTTGAAGGCAGCAAAAGTTGAAGCATAACACTTACCAACCAAATCTTTAATGCTAGGACAAGCGTTTTTCCATAGGCTCCTTTTGTATTCAGCAGGCCAAGAAAGGATGTTGTCACACGACGCAAGGCAGCTTCTCGTCCATCAACCCAATGGTTCGATGCCCCACGTTCATTGGGAATTTCGCCTTAGACCGTAGTAGATTTTTAATCGCAACTGATTGCACGGTCATAATGTTGTGCTGCTCATTGACCCAATATGACCGCCTGCTGACGAAAAATTGTCAGCAGAAAACAGGATTCTGTGTTGAAAGCTAAAATTACACATGACCACCTTTCCGAAATTATAATTTACCGATGCGTTGCTGGATCCGGACTGACTCAGGAAAAATCATGTGCAATGGGTAGATCGGTACAACATATTCAGTTGTTTCCTCTATTTTTTGTCACTACAAAAAACTGTCACACGCAAAACGTTTTACCCGTAAATTCCCCCCGAGATACCGTGGGCCCCATCCGCGGCAATAACACGGTTTTTTCCATGATGTTCTATCAGCTTACTAGAGTTCTGCACGGTTGTAAGGCGCCCGTTTAATGTAAACAGAAGCGAGAAGCTTTGGAGCGCCACCTGCACAAGCCCTGATGCCGTTGTTTCATAGTCGATGGATGTGATTCTCACTGCGAGCAATCATGCAGGAATCCTTTCTTCGCTCCCACATGAGTGTTCTGTGAGTGTTCATAGTAGATAATCCGACCTGGAGCGTTTCGTCATTTCCTACGGTTATATTTAAACTCGAAATTTCTGGGAGAACGAGGTGTTACATGGCAATTATTGTCCTGCATTCTTTACTGGACAAAAAGAAACAAACAGACCTGCAAAAATGACAACTAGAGGAAGATAGGTAGGGCAGTGGTGTCCAAGGGTACGCACTTTACACCTAAATCTAACAAATAAGGCTTTGTAGTTTGGTCTCTGTGGAGTTGCGGCAAGTAGCTGATTTCATTGCTCAAGTGGGATTTGCACCAGATGCTCCAACAGTAAAATGTCAGTATAACCTGGGAAGGAATATTCAATTAAGTTTGAACCGAGGCGAGAGTTGCTGAAGAATTCAATGGTAAAAAGTAATTTGTAAGCACCCAACGAGAACAAAATACTTGCATTTATGTTAAACACATGCTTTCCTATTCACTAATAACAGCCTAAGAAAACCGTATAAACATAGACAACTATTCAACACAATTATTTAGGAAACAAATTCATTCCATCAATAAAAGATGACGTAAAACCAACATCTAAAACAAAGCAATCAGGCAGAAGTCTATCACCATGAAGTCAACTGAGACGAGTAACTTTCACAATTAGATTCATTAAAACCGTAACAAGACTCGCAAGAACCGTATGGAGTCCTAAAAGGTTTATTTCTTCATATATTGGTATAAACTTTAGTGGACTTTTGTGAACAAAATATTCAATGTGCCACATTCAGTAGTTAGTTATCCGCATTTCACAAAAATGTCAAAACTGCGTTGCCTCAAGATAGGAAATCGATTAATGTAGTTTGTTGTTTCACCCCTGGCAAGGGGGAAAGGCAAAAGACGGGAATGTCAATCTACGATTGCAAATAGATTGTCAAAAAACCCCACAATTGTTTAATACTTTGAGAACTGGTAACGCGTCAGACCGTTTGGGGGCCGCGATTAAGCACTCGCCCCGCGCTGACTTGGTAGGCTAAGAGAACAGTGAATATTGAATGACCTGCACAGTATAAAGGCGAATGTTGAGGTGAAGTTAATGTTGGGACAAGTAATGGTAGCACTGAATAGAAATTGTGTGAGCGTATGGCTTCAATGGACCTCCTAAGGTTTGTTGAAAGGAATTCGCTCTTCGTAAATTTCATCTAGGTCCAATGGTGGGTGGGAGCTGGAAAAAGGATAGGAATTTGTCGACGGCTGATGGATAACTGAAAGCATGAGTTGGGACAGTGTCAGGTACATCTCTTGTGAGGGCAATTGCCAGGAGCACAGCTTGTTGCGAGATTGACAGACCAGAATAAGGTTCGTGAGAGATGATGGTATCATCCTGAGGCTGAGAAAAATGGTTTAAATGTAGCGAAACATCACTCATAGAGAACCTAATGAGAAATTCTCACGCGATTTCGTTTTTGAAAAATTTTGAGTTAAAAGAACTTCGGGGTGGAACAAGAAGAAGCCAGTACAAAAGGGTACACGTAAACATTGGGAGTGAATGGCTGTTTACCACAACATTGCCACTGGGTGCTGCTGGCCGAGTGCTGGCCACTCAACTCGAAAGCACCTTTAAGAAGTGAACGCAGGAGATGTAATCTTCCAACCAAGTTGCACCCACACACAGCGGCAACCGACCTACCAGTCCGATGTGCGCCGGCTAAAGCGGCGAATATGATCGCGCCCCGCACTATCGTGAGAGCGCCGATATACTTGGGGCGTGGAACGAATACAGATATAGTGTGTGCAGGACGAGCCAGACATCAGGATTCCGGGGGTTGATAATCCCAGGCGAGTGGAAACCGCGGTGGCTCGAGTGTAAATTAATTTTTAACGTTCAAGTATGATTGAACGGTCTGGAAATAGAGTACGGGCGACTGTCTGGTCTTGTTGCCAGCTTCGGATTAGGAGGCAATCGATCGATACTGAGTCAGAGCAATAAGATTTATGGAATCGAAGCCTGATTGCAAAGCGAAAGGAATCATTTATGGAGACAGAAGAGAGGTTGGGTGCATCCGACGCGGAACTTCATGTATTTAGGTCGCATGCGCTAATGCACAATAGATTTACCTCTAACATAAGTTCTGATTTCAACTGAAGAATTGGTTGGTTAAACCCGCCGGTTTTCAATGGATCGTAAACCGTTGAATTTATGTGGCTTCAGCCCAGAATCTCGGTAAATTTGCAAAGCAGCGTAGATTGAAGATGGCTTGTGCGGTCTGTATGGATTTCTGGCGGTACTCGGAAATCAGAAGTTCATTGTTTCAGCAACGCTTTCTCGTTGCGCTCTGTCGGTATGTCCGACGTGTCGACCATGAACATGAGATTAAAATGACCATTAAGAGCCAGTGAATAGGTGACAGTTTCGGTGACGTCCCAACGAGGTCAACATATGTTCACGAAAAGAATATAAAAAAACAAAGTTGTTAGATGGGAAGAACGTGTGACGGCAAACTTTAGTTCTCCTACGGAGGCAACTTTAAAACCCGACAATCTTGGAGCGGATCTCTAATTACGTTTGCTTGCCCTCAGTCGTTGTGACCAACTGTGCGTCAACCTTACTCGGCCCTGTACGACTGACACTTGACCGTTACAAGGGAAAGACAGTCGGAAGCAGTAGAAGGTGGAGTATATTTTGACAGGAGGCGTGCATGGGCAACGCGCAAGTGGCGACCGCGCTGGGCGGTCAACGTTCGGCTAAACATAGGATCCGGAGGAACAAATCCATGATCCACTACACGAATGCTTGGTCCATGAGAAAATAACAGAGTTCATACCGGGCTAAATAAACTTAATTGGAGTGACGGCAGTTAAAGTGCAACCGCCTTGATATATGGTTACATGATTACGATCAAAAGCAGTCCTAAGATGGCTGTTAGGAGCGGGAAGGCGGTGTTGCCAGTCTGCCAACCGCACAAAATGGTGCATGGGAAAAACCGACGGCAAGTCCCGGAAGTCAACTGATTAACACGAATCATCTAAAAAATGCAGGCTTATTGAAATGCCACCAATTGGGCGTAGTATCGTATTAGTGATTTAGCTGACGGCTCTTTTGACTCAGCAGATGTCTTTGGCTAAGTGGAAGAGTCAATACGTACGGTGCAGTTTTAGCTCTGAGTGGAAAACAGATTAGGCGTTGGGCGCATAAATCAGTGGATAAATATCCATAAGTACGCAGAAATCTTGATTTTGAAGCAAATGCTGAAAATGACGAGTGCAACGGTGTTCTGCTAGAAGTTCACACTGGCTTACCAGAACCGGTTATTTTTGTCTAGTGCATTGCATACTCTTCCTCATTTTCTTTCTCAAAGCCAGTAACGTTTCCTGACCCCATGTCCTCAAAATTGGTTCCGCATGCATTTCTATCATCATTCTGAATTTCCGTATTCTCTAAAGAGCTGCTTTTCTTCTTGTCTGCGAGAAGCGCCGCACAATGACCGACCTTCGTTCTTCCCGATTTTGATATGGGTCATCTACGGTCCTCACCTCTTCTTCCCTCAAGCCGCCTTGGTCAATTTTGAGAACATGATATCCTGAGCTCAGGAGTTTTAAGGACGTTCTTCGTCCCAGTCTAACTCCCATGTCTATCGCATTATCTCGTAAAAATTCGGATGTTTTCGCTGTATCTTGAGATTTTCCGCTGTCCTCCTCGCACTTGCAAAACGCGTCATTGGTGAGCATAAACACAGCGTTCGTGGCAGGACATCACTTGCGTCTATCCATGGAAAACCTATGCAACTCAGACAAACCTGTAATTTTGTTTTTACCTTTGGATCCTATTCTTCCTTGAAATTCGTAACGTTTTATCACCCAACCGAGCATGCCTCTCGGCATATTCGAGAAATATACCGCTATTACTGTTTGATGATAAGCCTTCACAGAGTCGATGTTTGAAAAGGCTGATTGGGTTGAGAGATTGCTGACAAAGATTGTAAGTTTGCGATGGGCTACCAACCATGGACAGATCTCCAGTGACCATATGAATTATGGAGCATGTGCAGAAGGACAACTCCGTGGTAGATGAGAGGCAAATTATATCCAAGTTCAACATTTGCCCAAACTCTCTGTTTCTAAACGGCAGGTTTCACGCGGTGCAGAGGACTTGGATTAGAAAACAAATGGAAGTCTAGTTCCCAAGCGCTACCAGGGTCCGTTGGATACAATGACAAGATTAAGGCTGATGCGGTGCCAACGGCGTGTGCTTGGAACCAAACAATGTACAGAGACTAAACTGCGGCGCGGGCCGAGGAAACGTCGTAAAACTGTTCTTAATAATAACATAAGCCAAAAATACACGCGAATGTGAATTAACCGGGAGTAATGCAATTGCTACGGAGATCCCAGCCCAAAAGACCGCAAAGGAAAAGAGCTTCTGTTCGTGCATGCAACTGCCAGTAAGTTGCTCGTAGTTGCTTGCACCAGAAACAGGTGACGAAGTAAATGTCAGGAGGAAAATGGCTTCACCCATAAAAAGTCACAATTACAAAAATGAGTGGATGGTTATTGGCTCCCAGAGCGAGGCACTGGAGAGCTACCACAGCTGGTTACCCATCCTTGAGATCCCGCAGGTTCATGGCGTGAGATAGGGTTTTCGGTGTTTACTGCTAGGATACTAAGAGAGTTCACTCTCCGCCTGCTACGGTATGGAAAATGCCGATGGTCACGGGCGCAGGGTAGTCCTTGGCCTTGTATCCCAGTAATACTTTGGTGCCGCTGCTCCTGTTTTGCCTATCGTTTCCGTCGGAGTCACTGTGACGGATGCGGTGGATCAGAAATGCAAAAAAAAAAACAAATTACATGGTTGTGCAAACTAGGGTAGGGCGATTATTTAGTTTGTGGATTCTTCCTGTAAAAAAACTGAATAATGGTAACAGCGTCCTCAATCTGCATAGAATTTTCACTACCCGACCGCATTTGGTAATCCGAGGGGGTTGCTCAACACGTCTGTGCTCTTCTGACAGGGTTGTTGGCTTATAAATCTATAGGCGCGGGGCTATGGGTGTTACCTTCGAGTTCTGTTGATCCGATCGATGTGACAGCGATGATCCTCGTTCCGCCAAAAGGTCGACTTGAGACGACCCAGTTGTGGCCTATCACCAGCGACTTGTCGAAAAGAAGCAGCAGATTTGCAGACCACCTGCCGGAAGGGAGCATGTTTGCGCTTCGATAAATAAATGATTACAAAACTTACTATTTGGGTGCACGTGGACAGTCGTGTTCCGTTCCCTGGTCGCAGTTGGGCAAAAATTATGCAGGCAGTGCATTGACTTGGCGACCTATTGAGAACAATAATAAGAAAATATGCACTTCAGAGCGGCCACGTCACCGAGTAAGCCAGGAATGCAGCCAAATGAAAGTCAGGCCGTTACAATCTGCATGCACATCTTTGGGGCATTACGGAAGACCTGTATGACCAGTGGAGATGCTTCACGCCAGTCGAAGATACCAAGTGTTATCAGGTTTGCCTCAACTATCGGTGTAAACTCCCTTCTAGGCTGATGTCCGGTAGGCCCTCATATAAGGCAGCCTGGTAACTAAAGTTTGAAGAAGGCTGCTAAAAACGTTCCTGGAATATGGACCACGCCCGGTGGTATCTACAGTTGGACAAACAAATGTGGCAACCTATTTTCTTTTTTTTTGGGGGGGGGGGAGGGGGTGATTCTGGGCCATGGTTTAGTAGTTGACATTTGGCAAATGTGCCGCTACCTGCCACCTGACGAACTGATCCATGCAAATCAGCCTATAAATGCAGCTCCTGAACAATGACAACTGACCTATTAAGACAATGAGGACTTGTGGGGCCCTCAAGCTTATTGCAGGAAAGCGGTCTGGCGGAATTCTGGTAAGCTTGTGTACATAGGGCTCTTCGCAGTAAGTGCAACTGCAAATCCAGGCGATAAAGTAGCAATCCAATTTGCATTAGTTGTAACGCAATAAGCCCCGGCGTCTGATTCAGGGGTGCTGTACAGGTTGTTGAAAAAGCGCCGCCTTAAACCACTTGGAACAACAAACCATGAATGGCCTTTGGACTTAGCGCACAATATCATCTGTCAAGGGCATTGAAGCTGATTTTAACCTTACTAAAGTTTCAATCTTAAATCCCCAAAGTCTGAACTATTTGTTCTCGCGGTTGCGATATCACCAAAGCTGACTGACTGCTTTTAAACTCTTAATAACGGAAACAAGGTAAGGCGTCTTTTACCTTACCATGAGCTCATGAGTTATGACGTTCACCACTCATGAAGATAATGATACGATTTAAGAACTGAGATTCACTCA
The DNA here is from genome assembly GCA_008360955.1 of Fasciolopsis buskii. Lineage (NCBI taxonomy): Eukaryota > Metazoa > Platyhelminthes > Trematoda > Plagiorchiida > Fasciolidae > Fasciolopsis > Fasciolopsis buskii. Next base: position 141,029 of record LUCM01004569.1, on the reverse strand, counting down.
GAGATTAACGGTCTGTATCATCATGTGGCGCAAAGAATTAGCTGATGATGGCAGTATATCGTGAACTTGAAACCCAAGTGTCCGCGTCTATGGTGTCCAGTGACCAGGTATATGGTAAGGTTCTCGTTACAAAAGACAATATATCTGCCTTCTGCTGACTGAGGTATTTTCAGAAAGAAAGTAAGTGTTAGCCGGACATCCTTGCACTGTTGCACCTACGACTGCATCTAAGGCTTCCCTTACCAATAATATCGAGACCCATGGGCTATCGTGCGACATGAAACCCATAATGATGTTGGCTCAACCTAGCTTCACGAATGGATCTCGTGTGAAATCTGTGCATATCAATCTCTTGGTTTTACATTTGACTAAATATGGCAGAGGTTGCATCAACTGAGTACAATGTGGAAAATACCATCGATAAAAGTTCATTAATCAGTCAGAACTTGGGAGTTTTTTGAATGAAATCGTTTCCGTGTAATCTAAACAGACTAAGCTTTGTCTTGAAAAAATTTAATCCTCGTTGACGAAACTTTGTCCTCCAAGTGTGCTATAGAATCTACGCCTATTAGGCACGTTTGCCCATTTACTGTGACCATTTGCTGAGTTAACGGATTGCAACCGATGGGCGGATCGATCAGTGTTTCGTTCAACTAGGGCCAGCAACGAAGATGTCATCTAACGCTCGGCAGGCGAGGCTAAGAAAAGACTGCAAGGTTTGTACCGTGGTGCTGAGTCCAGAATGACACTGCGAAAAATTCGCTCAAAATAAAAGTGCCCGTCATTGGTGTTTTGAGATTATGTCCCTCAACAACTGGTACCTCATTGTATGAACGGGCTAGATCGATGCGACTAAAAATCGTCTTCTCGGAGGGGTTACCTGTCTGAAGTAGTCCTTTAGTTGAGTGAGCAATGATATTAACACCGTTCCCAGTGGTGAGACAGTGCTTTCATATTCTTACGCAAATGGGACCCCCGAGAAATGTTCATGGGCCGAACAATCACTAGATCAATAGCATACTGAAATCCCTCTCTGTCTATGATGAGTTTTCCCGAGGCCAAATTGTGGATTCGATTGTTAAAATATGGTGCACGATATCTTTAGTTATAAGTGGTAAATTATTATTGAGTCCAACTAATTTGGAACGCTTACTAAAGAGCATATCAAACTCGAATTTTAGCACCGACATTGGGGAAAACTGGGCCGAGGTTTCACTGCCTATCGGCCATCCGACGCGTTTACGATGTGGGTGGGTACGTCATTCACCGTGGTTGGGGGAGGACAACCAAATCATAGTTTTCGGGGATATCTGATCCCATAATTGTTCCTTACATAGGGACGAAGCAACATGGTTAAGGGCGTCGAAATCCTGTCAGTTGTGCGAAGATTGTTCCCGAAAGTCGGTATAGGGATAGAGCTGGCAGGTTGGCGCGCTAAAGCTGATGAAATGGCTGCTGGCTGAAAGGGAACCGATATGATACTTAACTGGTCTCTCGAACTACCAAGAAACATTCCGCATGTTTGGTCATGCGCTTTCTCCAGGAGACTAGGTAATAGGGTGCCGATAGAAGTGGCCACCACTGCATGTTGGCCTAAGGATTTTCTAAAATTATGTAGGAATCGCGTGCCTCAAGTCCTAAACGTTGATGGCATTATGACAACTTGCCGCCGAGTTTGGTTGCGGGGGTGGGCATCTATTGTACTGGTTAACTTCCGGACTGTATTTGTGGAGACTGCTGATGGTGACCTTATATTGCACGACCCTTCGCATCAACCGCCTAAGTCCTTGACACATCTGAGTGTCGGAGTTGTGACCATTGACGCCTTGTTCTATAATATCAGGTTGGCTTCGGGATGCACTAGAGACGAAGGGGGATTCTCTTGACGAAGGCTTGAGCTTGAAGGACAAATGTCTGTGCTTGCTTCAGAGCTTTGTAGGTGACCTCAATGCATTTTTTCAAGCTTTCACTAAGTATAAACGCTGCCAAAATGCTTTCTTGGTGAGATGGAAATTCTGAAACCAAAGTTGTCGAAAAATGATGCCGTCCAAGAAGATAGTGTTTTCAGGTGACTCCATTCTGCACAGGAGCTGAACAGGGTCATTCCACCCAAATGTGAGAATGTCTTCCATAAGTTTCTTCTGAAACATCGCCGATTGTTTAATATACTAAGCAATCGGTGCAATAGGTACGCCGTGCAAATTATTGCCAAGATTCAAGAAGGTTAAATGCACTACGGCATGGCAAATTTGAGAATCATATTGCCCGGAGTTGCCTATAACATGTTGTGTTTAGGTAACTGCTTGCTATGCGTGCCTCTTAAAAAGGGACTCCATTATAAATATGAAAGCCTCGTGGTCTTAAAGGATAAAGTCTGGAACCCTCATACTTGTCGCACTGCACACTTATCCTTGGTTTGCATGCTTATGACCATGTACTCGTAACGACAGAGGCAACCGCTTAACAGTGATATGCTGAAAGGTAAACTTATAAACGATGAAAGCAGAGTCGGAAATGAAATGAAAAAGTGTCTAGTTGAAATTTAAATATGCAAAAGTCTTTTGTATCTGAGGAAAAAAACGCAAGAAATAAGCGTTTGCAGAAAATAAATGGGCTTACCAGTCTACTTCAGGGAACAACCAGCGTTAGTCGGGTGCGTGATCGGAAATACGATTGATGTGATGCTAATTACATGCATTTGGAACTGGAAAATGTACAGAGACAAAGTGGAGCCATATTCCAACGGAATGTCGGGGGTTGTTTTCACTATCTTCTTTGTCACTTGAGCAAAAGAAAACGTCAATGAAATATGAAAACTATGGATGTTATAAACAAAACAAGCAATATTCAGGTCAATACCTTGTCAGTGTTTTGTTGTCCGCTCGATTTCAATACTAGGTAGATGAAAAATTGGGGTTCACTGAAGAACATTTTAGCGACCAATTTGTAAAAGGATTGTTATTTTCTACCTAGTAACAAAATCAACCATTTCCTAAAAAATGTAATATTGGATTGGGAATAATGAACCTGTGCGCCCTGAGGTTCAGATTAATTGCCTGGCATTCGGAAACTTCTTGAAAATCAAGATGTGTCAGACAAAATTTCCGTTGATAACATGGTTTTATAACAGCTGTGAATAAAGCAGATTCCGGAACATTTTCGAAGGACTTTTTCCATTTTCATGTATAGCCAGAATTTAGAAAAGTAAGCTGAATCCCACGCGGTATCTCTCAAACAAGTGTAAACGCTTGCATCACCGCAAGTTAACCAATGGAACGACAGTTGTATATCCGGTTTCCATGTTTTACCAGAGGCTGTCCAACAACTGCCTCACAAACGTGATTTTAAATTACGGACACTATTTAACGAGGCTTGTTGTTTGGTACAAATGGTAAAATAAGATGAAATCACTTTATAATTCTTAACACAGTAAACTTGAGTCATTAGCATCTCACAGTGCGGTTCCTCAGCGGCCAAACAGAAAAGCAGCAGAAAGCTATCATCGGTGTCAATTTACTTCACTGGTGCGTAACTGTGTGGATTCCAGCGGCTTCCATACAAGACAGGTTCTTCTAATTCGGCAAATAGTGACAACAAACTCTAAGGGAGTTGTTTTCCAAATCACTCTGCGCACATTTGTGATGGGAATACTGGCTTGTGATTTTCGATAGACGTAAGAAAACGGACCAGCATCCAAGTCTTTAAAACATTCCAGTCATATAAATAACTGCGCTGACACCACAACTCTCGAACAATAACGCTGTTGCAAATGAAATGTTATTTACGTATCTTTACATGAACCGTGTGTGTGGGTTTTTTCGACGCCTGCTTTACTCATGTAATCTTAAGCTTGCCTATCTTTAAAAGATCTCATTTTGGCTGTGGCCGCATAACTAGCTTGTCAGGGACTTGATGCCGTCAATTTCCTGATCCAATCTACTTCCGAGCTCACATTAAGCCGACCTTTTCATCAGACCTGGAATTGAATAGTGTTTCGACGCATTCCCAAGAGTCACCTGTCTTTATATTCCTTCAATAACTACCGGCACAGCGCACCGAGAAATGTTTATAAGTCCTTATGTACATGAAGGTTTGTTCTAAAAACAGGAACTCGCTGGAGCCGAGATTGGTTGCGCCACAACGAGCATAATTTGATGCCCCACAGGTCCATAAATATCACCATGGATCATGGATTCGGAAAAGTCTGCAAATGATTCGAGGACATGTGAATTACCACACCGTAAACCAGGCGGCTAATTCCGATGGATACCCGATGCCAGGCATTACAGAAATTACATCAGGTCCAACAGGAAAGACGGTTTTGGCCACATTTAGTTAATACGCGTTAAACCAACTGTCGAAGGTGAAGCCGATATCCAAAGGCAGATATCGCAATCTTGAAAAATATCCCTACGGCAATTTATAATGGTTTAAACTTTGGTTTTACTTGCCTAGTCGGCGATGTTACTACCAACGAGCCCATCAAGACGTCACGGTTAGGACTCAAAACAGCTCGATGCGCGTGAAATCTCTTGAAGCCATGCGGGATAGTAGCTAGTCCGGAAGGATAGCAACTCTACCAAAAATGCACCTCCCCTTAGACCAAAAAGAACCAAGCGTTTTGGTTGTTAGTTAACACACTCTCAGGGGGTGCTGTAGCGTATATCGTGTGTATCACTAGAACATCCAGGGGACTCTCTGAATTTACGAGCATACGAGCTCCCGCACGGGGGCCATATTCTGGGGCAGATCTGGAACGCGAGAAAGAATATTATATTACTGATTTAAGAGATGAGAGAGAGAGAAAGACTGTGTCCATAGAGAGATCAAAATCAGCCTTCACGGAAGAAAAAGCAGAGTCGCACTCTCTTTCCAGTAGGAACCTAAGGCCTAACGTTGCATCTTCAGCACGTTTACCTATTCCGACCAGGATCAATTTAACGACCCTTTAGGCAACAATGAGAGATGATCCCAGAGGTCGGGTCGTTTGCAAACCCATTTGTTTTGCGGATGTCATTCTGCAGATTCTTGACAGCAAATGACAAAAATGATCGTACATGCTCTATTGGTTGAGTTAGTTGGGTTTCTTCAACTAGCCTTCGTATGTTAATCCACACGCCGTGACTCGTGCTGATACTGCGACATAGGCGCTTGTTTTGTTGCTACTTTCGGTCTTTTCACTTTACGGTTTTTTTCGGGTTACCGTATTTTGGCCCGTACTTAGGCGGTCTCAGAGGAAGATACCACTGGAAAGTTTCAACGAGTCGTGTGGAGAAGAGAGGCCTTTCTTATGCTGCTATTGCAATGCGTTCTGGCATTCCCAGCCTTCTTTCTGTCAGCCCCGGCGATTTTTACCAGCAAACAAAACATCGCAGCGAATTTCCCGCTTGGCTGAAGATGCCTTTTTAAACGCCGAACAAAATTTGAGCAAGTAGTGAGCCACAGGACAATTTGCAGAAAGAAGCTTCTATCATTCTTTTCTAAGTTTTCCCTTCCTAGCTCTAATTCAAAGAATTATTTACAGCTTTCCGACGAATTTTTCTCGTTACGTCCAGGGCTGGTTTATCGTAGACGGCTTTTTGTACAGCAAATATTTTTATCACGGTTTCGAAACACAGCTCCCTAGTCTTCCAAGAGTGTCTGTGCAATAAATTCTTTCATCCTTTTTACAGTCATTTATTCAGGTATGTAATTTGTGTTATTTCTGCTGCGGTGACCTCTTCCAATCTGAACCGCCGAGCTGGCCCAGCACCTAAGTCACTTGTGTAATTCTGTTCTCTATTCTCCAGGTCCTTTCTATGAAGTCTCTGTGGCATTTAACTCGGGTCTTTTTGCTTACAGCAATATAGCTGTCGATCCATAAACATACTCGCAGTTTGCGTCGGGCCCGTTTGGTTTAGGAATGAGGGTATGTTTGTTTGCCTTCACTGTGATCCATGCGAAACGTACGCACAAATTTCCCTGGTGGGAGGGCCAGTGCTGTGGCAGGCGCAATCGATCCACACCCATTTGTTGGGCTTGGCTTAGGGCTTCGCATGTTAGTTCAGACCATGTGTGGATGGCAAACAGCATGCAATCACGTGATGCTTCAAAGGCATAGCGACCAGTACTTCAGCTGTCCACCCCCATAACCCTTGCATGTGGTAGTAAATTAATGGGTGCATATTAGATCCAAACGCAAAAGTGGCATCCTAAAGCAAAATGGACTATGCTACCTCGGTCGTTGAATTGATTATCTCAGTCCACTATCTTCCGTCGGACTCCTGATCAGCGCACACATCCCTGTTTAAATCGAGTCGGTCGCTATATGGGTATGTTGGTAATCGATCACACTGAAGCTGCACTCAAGCCATTGTATCCTGTCCTCGAGGCAGCCGTAGTTTTGCGTGTCTGTGTTTGGATTAGTCCATTTGCTTTTGTGAAGTAACGATCCCAGAGGATTATCGTAGCGGTGTCCGTGTTCGTAAGTATTCAATTGGACTCGGGCCAGCTTAGCACAGATCTGCTGAATTCGACTGAAGTTCCAACTGCCGGTATCACAGTCAGTAGTAAAACTGAGATCAAGGTGTTTTCACCCATATCCGTTAACAGGACGGCACTCTGAGGCAAGGATCACAAGTATAACCATTAAGATACTTCTCACCTAACGGCATAAATTCCGTTTGTTTATTAAACTACTGGGGGCGAAAATTATGTTCATCGTTAAAGTTGATCAGTTGGTGTTTTGGAACAATAGACTCAAAACAACCAGTGCAAGCAATAAAATCATGCTGACCGAATTTAGAACAGTCAACAGGTAGAGGGAACGCTTTTAGATCATAACAAATATCACTAGCATGCTTATTTACAGATGCAGTAGTTTACAATATCTGATAGACGGCATACTTCTTTAATATGCCCGAGGTTATTGCATTTTTAACAAGTGAATTTTCGATGCGGACAACCACAGTGGAAGTGTAACCTACTACAAGATCCACAATTTCTCAGTTGATTTCTATCTGAATTCAGAGTTCTGAAGACCGTCGGACTCCGATTCGCACATTTACGACTGGTTGTTCATTTTGATACTCCGCGGGTGAGCCGTCAATCGCTTGGAAGCTCTATCAGTTACATCGTATAAACCAGTGAGACTTTCATTGGCCGTAGCTCTCACACTGTGAGACTTCACAACCGTCTCCAAAGCGTTACAATGTGGGCTCTCAAAGTAACAAAACCTGTTGGTACACTACCGGATGATGGGTACCAGCGACGAGAGTACCTCGCAAATGATTCTCTAAATGACTTCTAAAGTTACTATTCGCTGATTGGATTTGCAGACAAAATATAAAGCCAAATTGTGGAGATGGGCCCGCTCGGCTGGCTCAATGGTAATTGGGTGAACACCCACCAAAAACGGTGACTTTACTTCCACATATTTCAAGGAAACTGGAATTTTCGAATGAGCGAGGTTTTTCGTGAGTGCGCAAGCTTACCCCTCCCAGGGGAAATGCAGGTTGTATGGCATCCTGTGTATTTTCATTCTTGATGCCTCGTAATTCAAAGCGCCCCCAGATAGTCCTCAATTTTTGGATAATTTGGACTGACTGTCCAGATGTCCAAGAATAGGAGTATGTATTTTCAGGCTCGTTTAAAACGTGACACTGGTATGATCTTTGTTCGCATCCAACTTCCAGTGAGTAATCTCGAATCAACAGAGAGAATCTCTCACTTGGAGATCGAACCAAGTGAGCCCGAAATGCATTTGAACAAAAGCCGAGACACGGAAACTGAGGTGAATAACACTTCCAAAGTGCGACCGAACGAATCATAAACCAGGTCAATTACAGCCATCACAACCTCTCGATTTCCCAACCTAAGGAAAGCGAACCGGTTTAAAGGTCCCTAGAAGAATCGATTTACGAAACTACGGTCTCACCTAAGGTCCAAACATGCAGAGAAGAACCGACGGAGGCCATTATCTGCGGCTTACTACCATGACTGAGTTCATGCGTAGATACTGGTTTCCGGTTTTCTCTCAGGTTTCCTGTGACAGCAAACAAATATCTGCGCATTTGTTCTCACGTATTCACCACCCACTTAAGAACTCAGCAGGAACTTGTTATCCCCGCCACGATTCATGGGCTGAACTGCAGCAATGATTCTATTCAGCAATTTGTTCAATCTCCCCTTTTTGATATCTTTTGGCCAAAACTCAAACCTCCCATCATCAGATACCACACACCTTCACTTTCCCCTTTAGTCCCCAAAGCAAGCGTCATCAACCAAATGTCACCTGTCGGGTACTAAATCTTGACTTCTCCAGCAGCGATTTTTTGTGGTTGAAACTCCGATTCCCCTCCTCCAATCACTACTCCCATGTTTTCATTGTCCCCGCGGTAGTGATTTACTATCGTTAAGCATTGGACACGTTTGTTATATACTCTAACAATCATGTTGCTATTTTAGATGTCACTGTCTAAGATTGGAACGGCTAGTACACTCTATTGACACATCTGCCGTGGGACTCGAAGCTGAATACTTTGCTGCGGTCAACAACTTATACTGAATAATAAACTTCCCCACGCATATCCGACTGACGCGACGGAAGTGTTCATACTTTTGATCTTATCCTCAATGCAGTCCCTTCCTTCGACCCACACTCCCATTCTCCCACTATTAGCTGATCGGACCTAGTGCCATTACATCCACCACAACCGTCTCCATCCACACACATTCTGAAGTTGCAGATCCGCCGAATGGGGCAGTTTCCGCCAATACTAAACTTCGAATCAACGGAATGATAGCCGCGTCACTTTAGAAGCCTCCATATTCGCTTCCAGCTTCACCGACATTGCTCTTCTTGGCATGAATCTTTCTGCACCACACTTTGCCAAATCAAGCAAACCCGAATGGTTTCATTACGCATGTGACCATGTCGCATGCTTGGAGAAGCTAACATTCAGTCGCCGGCCTACTTCCGCCTTCCACCACCGCTTTGTCCTGGTCAGAAGAGGGCGTTCAGACAAAGAAGGCATCGTCCGCTGCAAAGTCAAGCGCTTACTATTATACGTCACCGATTGCCCAACAGATGGGTCCCTTGCTAAGGAAATCGCCGCAATTTCGGCCATTCTTTGACTTTGTACCCACCCATTACGCCTCCTTTCCCATCCACCGCCAGCATTACGAAGAGCGGCCGAGCATTGAGTCATCTGAACGTTTTCCAAACCACCCGGTCCAAACAAATTCTAGCCATCGTCATTAAAATTTTTATCTCTGAGTTGCCTCCTCTGTTACCTCTCCCCTAGTCCTTCCCTCTAACTTTCCACTTTTCCGAACGCTTAGAAACACCCCATTTTGTGGTCACTAGCCAATCGTCGACATTTGCTTCGCCATTCCTTCCCTGCCGTTATTACTTTGGTTTGTTCTTTGAACTTGTCTCAGGAGTTCCTCTTCTTGTAATCTTTTACAGCCCTTCTCACACACAAGCAGCTAGTCACCTTTTGCAAGCTTCTGTCGCTGGGTCTCGTAATTCTTTCTTTCAACCTTCATTTTTCCTTGGACATCTAATTTGTGGAACACCCTAGCACTTGCAGTTTTCCCACCCGCCTACAGTCTTTTCCTTCTTAAAAGTGGGCCCAATAAACTGGTTCTTACAGAAGCGTCCCCCTCACTTCTCTCTGTTACGTCTTTCGATCATGGGGCTTAACCTTTATGGTGTATTCCACCTTGTGTGATAAAAAACATCAAAAGATGCGCGATGCATTTGTCTCACTAGTTTCGTTTGACAGTAAAATCAGCATCGTAATTGACTTTCTTCTGTGTTTCTGTTTCTTTCGTCAACGAACGACATGATAAAGTGTATTATTTTCAAGAAGGGAGTGACGGCCAATTGAAGTCTACCAAGTGTGGAAGTTAACTGGAGATGGGAAGATTAAAGCCTCCAGGTTAAGACGTGACAAGCCCGACCGCTTGAGCACCGTTGATCAGGCATCACTACCGTATTCACTGAAAATCCAGTGTTCGAGAATAACCTTTCAACTGTTCACGGACGGAAAAGATTTTGATTTGTAGACACCGAAATGGCCATGCCATTAGGCTGTCTGCAATATATCTAGAACGCATGCAGTTAACTGAATAGCGTCACCTGGACTGGAACGATCAAACCTGTCCATTGCCACGGTGACAAATTTATAAACCTGTTGACAAATAACGCAAAGCCGTAGAGTGCAACCCTTTTGAAACTGAAGGCGTGAAGTGGAAATAACGAAATCCACACCAGAGACCCAAGTCCAAAAATATACAAATAAATGGTTTTAACTGAACGAATTCCACATCAATTCACTGTCTTGGAAATTCCGATGAGTAATCAGAGTGCATATTTTTATTCACAAATGAAAACAAATGGAAATAAGCGCGCGTGGGGGCCGAGAGAATGCACAAAAAGAAGTGACCGGAGAGGAAAGTAACATAGGAAATTAATGAAAACATCCGACAGATGTGGCAACTAAAAGATGCCAGATAATCAACGCAGCCTGGCTATAAGCATTAAAGCCAAGCCTTTTAATCTGCAAGTCATGCACATAAAAACATGAGATAAAATTTAAAACAGGTCTTCGGAAATAGCGCTTCGGTTGGTGTGTGCATTGCAGAACGCAAGTATGTCATAAGTTCCACAAGGATGGAGTCACTCAGAAATTGGATGAGTGACGGGTGGTGCTAGAGATGAAAACAAAAAAAAAACAATTAAACGTACGAACTACCAAAAAGACGAAAAGCGAGCTAAAAGATTATGCCACAATGAGAATGCGGTGAAGTTCTTAAAATGATCAGGAAACCGCGTTACTGAGAAAATACAATTTGGCCAACAAACCCGTTTTCAGTGATTTGTGCTCATGCCTTTACACCACCATATATCTGGAAAAATTCACTTTGGGAAGGATTGGATTAGTCAGATAAAAATATGGGTGGGGAAGGGATTTGTGATGTTACATGCACAACCTGAATACACAAGAACGTGTTGTGTTAATTTTTTTAGTCTAGGGTTTGCATTGGGACAGAGGGTGGGCCAGAGGAGTTGACGCGCAACCCCAAATTGTTTTTGAGAGCACAATAGAGGATTGTGAAGACGGATTGCGACAGCTTCCGCAGTGCTCAACAGGCGACACTTTGCCAACCTAGATTGCTGACCTATGACTTATACGGGGTCCAGAAAGCTTGCATCACATTCACGGTGGGGTTAGTCTGTGCTAGATGTGAAACGGGTGCAGGCATAGTTCTCCTTAACAAGTCTGACTATGTAACGAAAATGGAAACCATTCTGAATGACAAGTTAGAATTTGCAAAACTGACTAAGGAAAATGATGAAACGCATCAGACTAAAAAATCATTGTCTAGTTTCCTGAGACCGCTG
>LUCM01004569.1:94939-128565 GCA_008360955.1 Fasciolopsis buskii | reverse complement strand
CAGCGGTCTCAGGAAACTAGACAATGATTTTTTAGTCTGATGCGTTTCATCATTTTCCTTAGTCAGTTTTGCAAATTCTAACTTGTCATTCAGAATGGTTTCCATTTTCGTTACATAGTCAGACTTGTTAAGGAGAACTATGCCTGCACCCGTTTCACATCTAGCACAGACTAACCCCACCGTGAATGTGATGCAAGCTTTCTGGACCCCGTATAAGTCATAGGTCAGCAATCTAGGTTGGCAAAGTGTCGCCTGTTGAGCACTGCGGAAGCTGTCGCAATCCGTCTTCACAATCCTCTATTGTGCTCTCAAAAACAATTTGGGGTTGCGCGTCAACTCCTCTGGCCCACCCTCTGTCCCAATTCAAACCCTAGACTAAAAAAATTAACACAACACGTTCTTGTGTATTCAGGTTGTGCATGTAACATCACAAATCCCTTCCCCACCCATATTTTTATCTGACTAATCCAATCCTTCCCAAAGTGAATTTTTCCAGATATATGGTGGTGTAATGGCATGAGCACAAATCAATGAAAACGAGTTTGTTCGCCAAATTGTGTTTTTTCAATTTCCAAGGAAAGCGAGTTGTCATGTAAAACACTTGTTAGGGTTGAGAAGACAGGCTTTATGACAATCGATAATGGCGTGACGATGAGAGCGACAGAAAAGCGCAGTGACACAGAACTTTCAAATGAAGATAAGAATTTCCGGACATCATTGTCTCTTCGACCAGCTTTGACACCTGACATTGATCAAATGTCATTTGTTCAGCTTCGTTTGTTCTACTAAGCATGGGATCTCCATAGTTCTGGTCGTTCCGATATTTTCGAGAATTTCGACTTTCGATCGGAGCACACTGCACGATATTCCCGCAGTAGTTCGATTTCGAATGAATGGCTGTGGTGGCGCTATAGCCTGGGTTCACTAAGGGCGTTCGGTTTTGGCTGCTCAGAATGGCCCATTTACCATTTCGTTTTTTTTGGTGATACAAGGCCAAAATAAAATCATTCTTGCTGTTTTGTGAAAGACCATCTCCAGTACCTGGAAGTCCCCGACAAAAAATTGCCTATCTGCTGGTCCTCCCACTTCTTGCAAAGAGCTCATTGACGACTTCGTCATCGCAGATCACATTAATGGATTCTTTGCTGAGTCCAGGTCACTGGCTGAAATGAGAGTGTACTTATAGTACTTATTTAAAAGATAGAAGGCCGAACATCTCTCGGCTACGTTGCTAAGTTGTATTGTCCATTTTCTGTAAGTGACCATCCAAGCGGTATATGGTCCAACGTTTGAAGGGCTAGCGTTGAGTCGATTCATTGATGAAACTAACAGGGAGTTATCAGTATTTCCATGCAACTTGACTGGTTTCAATAATATTCCGAGAGAATCAGCGGGCATGCGATTCGGGGAGATACCTATGGCCATGTCCATTGCATTTTAAAAAAGTATCATTACTTCCCAAAAGTGAGAAAATCTGCTTTTTGAAAACTAGTTTGGTGGATGAGTGATCTGGTGCAAAAAATGAATCTTGTACTGAATAAGGAAACCCACGTAAAATTGCAGTTAATTAGGATTGATGCGGACTTAATTATCGAATTTTTTCACACAGTAGGGCAACCAAAGAGGTCCCAGTAGGATGCCTGTTGTATTGTCCAACGCTTTACAATGAAGGGGCCTAACGTCCGTTCATGTTTACCCAACAAGGCCTTAGTGGGTGCCACGTGGGTTTTTCAGCTTGGATGCACCTTTCGTGTGTGTGGACAGGATTTAAACCATAGCAAAATTATTAGCAGCTCCAATGGGGACCGCGCCAAGCAACTAATCCCAAAATGTAGAGATGACAAATTTTCTGATGTGTCATGAATGCATGTTGTTCACACACATCAACACACCAATCCACACTCCGTAATCCTTGTCACCGACGGACCTCCGTAGGCCAGTCGATCGAATGTAGTCAAGGACCAAGGCTGAGGCCGGTATTTCTGATTTGTATGACAACCACCACCATCTGCAGATTATCGCACACGAACACTACTTATCAGTGATGGAAATCAGCTCTCTCCGCCTTACTGAGGCGGAGAATGCGTGCATGGACGACTACTAAACGTCGGTCAACTAACCACAATTACGTACTTGAAGTTTGATTTTATTAGTGGGCCTAACTCAGTCGACGAGTTTCATTGGAAAATGAACAGATACGGCGTAAACTAGCTTCAAATTCAAGTGCGAGAAAACTGCTTATATGAGTTAAGTAGAAGATCACTGAAACGTCCGAGTTGAAGTATTTTTTAGATAGTAAAATACCCCGCTTTCGAATGTCATCAAAGAATCACCGTTGGTTCTAGTAATCGAAGCTAAGAACCTTTGGAGCTGTTAGTGCTGATACCCGGTGTTCATCTTGACCTTGGCTGGGAGGCGGTGTGCAGAGAACGAACAAAATCGCTAAGGAGTATACAGGGCTTTCAACACGGCAGAAAACTGCAATTGGATAAACAGACAGAAACAATTTAATAGTCCGAAAGAAAATAATACCGAATATTAGAGGTGCGACATCTTGTGACGGAAACATGATACGAATGGATGGTTTCCTGTTTACGGCGTAGGCAGGAGAAAGTGGTTCTATGCCAAACTAAGTTCCAGGTTATTGATCACCAACTAGACAAATCACACCAATGGGCTCTAGATACAGGCACGGCCATTTCACCATGCTCATATTTCAAGGACGCAATCAGATATCGGTCAACCGTGGATAAAAATCACCAAACGGTCTAAGAAAACAAGTTGCCATTGGTGACAACTGACTGGCTTCTTCTAACAAATTACCTGGTTGGAACTCGTTTTCTATCAAACATCAGAATCAGATGAGGCATTTACATAGCCTACCGCAGCAAATAAAGTGATCTCATCTACATTCCGCAGGTTCACCTGTTGTTAGACAACATTCCCATACTGTACCATATTCCTGCTGTGTTGCTTCTCATCTATGTGTGCCAATTCTCCCCTTCGCACATCAGTTCTAATTCTGACTTCACCATCTCATCACTAGGTAGCGTCATTCTTATCAAGAACCTAATGGGCTTAAAGCAGGATCAATGACCGATATTTTCTTCCTATTAAACCAGAATCGACATTTATCAAGAAGATACTGATTTCCACGATGTGATTGGGCTTGACGGAAACTGTCTTCGTCTGGACAGAACAGATCTATAAAATACAAACTGGAGTAAAACGAACGGAAACTGAATCTGTGGAACTCCATTTCACCAAGGAATGCAGCCAAAAGAATGTTTACGGCTGTGGACCACGATGTTCATTTCGAAAATCCGTTACAAGCCCAATGATTGCAGGTACACCTAAATTACCTACGTGAATGCCCACTTGAAAGCGATCCGGGATATGTGAATTGTGAAATCACATATCATCAATATAATGCGAACTTGTCGCTAACTTGGAGTACCTTGTTTTGCAATGGACGAAGCAAACTCGTGATCCTAAATGGAGATGTTACCAATTCACACGGATCGATACACTTTTGAAGCGTTTATACAGTGAAAAAAATGAGCTACTTCAAATTTCCATTCATGAACGGCATACCAATCATGATTTTTTTCCATTTTCAGTGCACCTAGGCTTTGGTTTGAGGACCTAGTTATCGGGTTTGAACTGACTCACGTGTGAGAGGTGCTTGCATAAATTGCAAGTGGAATAATAAGACACTAATAATTAAATCTGCATCACTTTCAAAGAAGATACTACCCCATCGCACATCCCATTTGTAATGCACAGCTTTTAAATGCAAAGTCGAAGCAATTTTTGCAGGGCTCCGCAGATCACATGACATCGATTAGCTGTACTGGATTCTACCGATAGCCGAGAATGCCAAAACGTGCGAAGTACAATACAGATACGCCAGATTGCCTTCAAGTGGATACGCCTATGATTATGCTGACCAAAACAGGTTTTTGAGATGAAAATCCAAGTCGATAACAAATTTCATATCACCAAACCAATCTTCCCACAAAACCTCCAGGAGAAACTGATTTTGTTTCAGTTTATTTGGATAGAAAACGACGGTATCGTATGCACTGCGCATAAAGTGGTCTGGGCTTCGTCGAACTGTTGAGGCTCACGATCAAACGGAATAACTGGCAGAAAAAATATCAAGAGATAACAACATACTAATGCCTACCCTCGAGCGGCCCTTCGTCAAAAAGGTTCTGCTGGTTTCATGGAAATGGGAGAGAAAATTTTGCACGTTGATGCGACGATGAATACGCAAAAAATCGACTGACATCAACCGTTTGCAGACCACAGAGGGAAAACAGAATAATTTCCGTATCGCTCACGTTTTGGAGGCTTGGTAGAAATTCCAAATGACAATCAAACGATCACCGCTCTTTTCTCAAACACTGACTAATCCTGGCCTAGTACGGTACGGTAAACGTTTTCATCCAAGTATGAAGGATATTGCAGCAAGCCGGGTATCAGAGAATTGCCACCTACCAACAAAAAGGGGACTGTTGCTGGTAGCAGGTCTCGGACCTTCGGCCTTTAATTCAATAGGCCACTACCAGCGGTGAACCCCAGAGAAATTTGTTAGGAAATAGTCACCCACCATCGTGGGAACAGATAGTATGGAAACCTCCTGTACATTAACTGAGTCCGATTGGCCTTCATTTTGTTATATATATATATATATATATATATGTATATATAAAGCAACAAGTAGTATCTGGATGAGTGAACAAAATTTGCCCGGGAGCATACGACCGGTTTCGTGGTCATTGTCGCTCGTCAGGTATGCGTACCCGGTGCTCTCTTGACCAAACATCTACATATACATATATGTCCTTTTTAGTTCACACTCTGAATCTGCATAAGGAAATCAGAGGAAAGCAATAGCACATGTAATCACTGCCTATCTGATATTTCCGAGGGTCTATCTAGGAATAGGTGAATGTGCACTGCCCTGGCTGTGAATACGAAGTCACCTGAAGAAAGAAAATGAAGACGTATCGTGATATGACAATAATATACCTAAAGATGGGAATGTTATGATTTACCTTAGTTTATATTTACGGAGACAAACCAAGTCGCTTCAACAACAAATGATTATTTCCGTCGAAGGCACGCCTCAATGAACAAGACAACTTTATATCTGTAACAATCGGAAAACTCTAGGCCAACCTGTAGTTTAAAGTCTATTGTGACTGGAGAAAGAAAAAACTCCCAGCACCGAAGCCGTTCAATTATTACCAACGTGAACGTTTAACTAGATAGTTTCTGGATGTGGTTTGATAAACCGTCATAATGTTAGAGTGACAACGTAGCAAGTCGTTAGCGATGAACATCTTTACTGGTGGTCCAGCGTAAGGTGATAGAGGTCAGATTGAAACCAACCGCGAACTCTGGATTTCCTTGAATGAATCCTATTCAATACTTCGGAGTGAATGAAATCATCGTTTTTGTATTATAACCCATAAAACAGCTTCCGTAAAGGCGTAATCTGGAAGCGGAAGATTAGCCAAATTAGAAAAGGGGACGATTTGGTTTCTAATATCCAGTAAAAACTGCTCAAATTTCTCGCCCTCCATATAGAAGCATACATCGTGTAATTGCAGTCCCCTGTTGCAGAGAAAGTTGAATATATACGCAAAGCTCCAAGGATATTGCGTGATGTGGAACATGTATTGGGCACGCATCAAAAACGGTTGTATGCTGACATCAACTACAGATTCATTTACCGTTCGAGTTTGATTAATTTTGTCAGCTATTACACGATGTACAGAGACCTATAGAAAACGTGACAGAGGGTAAAATTTTCCCGGCAGAAAACATCGCGGTTCTCACTCCACTAAATGACCTGGATCATACTTAAGTAAAGGCAACCACATCAATGGCTTGAAATCAAACTAGTGCGAAATTTGTGATGGTCATTCAGAAACTTATTTCCGACAACCACTTGGGAAGTTGCCCTGCAAAACTGATTATTGCACAGAATTGTGCACAGCGTCACACGGCGCTCTAGATTTGCTACGTTTCTGGCGAATAAGCAATTTATTCATTATTGAACATCTGAAGAATTTACATCATTGTGGCTTGATGATTCCGAGATCAACGTGTTTGATTGTTTACGTTTGTCCTCAAAATGACACAGAATAAGCTTACATCTAGCATTACTCTGAATTGAAAATTCCGTCTATGAATAGCTCAAAGCAGCACAATTGTAATGACCACCAAGATTTATTATCATCCAGCCTTGTGAACCGCGAGGTACGCAACAATTCATTCGTGATTCAGTGTCTGTCGAGCTTCGGGTAGATCTGTAATCATGAAAGTAGTCGACGATTGTGTCACTCTCGAAAACGTGCTTTGTTGTTATTCCGTAATTCCGAATGTTCATAGAACGCATCAATTTATCGTCAAATACCGTGAATTTATTTTCACTCCTGTCTGATCACATCTGATTGTAGACTGTCTTATGGTAAACTGAATGTGGGTAACCTTGGGTGCCAAGGTCAGCTCATCTGAAACTGAAAATTGGAAACCTGGCAGGATATAGCAATTAACCATAGGTTATGCTCGAAAACGTTAACTAACTCACTGGTTTATTTGAAGCCATCATTTTATCAAACATTCCACCCATAATCATACCACTAAAAACAGGCCAAAGTCTGCTCATTAATACGTGCGAAATTCTATGTTCATTTGTTTTCTTATATGCTCCACGCACGGGTGTAGTGGAACAGCCAAGCACCATAGCCGCCATGGTCCACTAAACCGGATAGGGGGAACCCTGAGGCTTGAAGTCTCAATAGGTTAGGTGTAGCAGCGTTATTTTAGTGACGAGAAAATTCCCCGAATCCCAAGGAAAGAAACCTTAAGGAAAAGTTACAGTCTCTCCGGAAGAGGCTCTGCGTTAAATGTTACCAGGACTCAGTAAATTTGTTACTTTGTCTATGACTACTTTTCTTCGAATTCAGTTTTATTCTCGTGAAATAGACGATTTCGGGGATTAAGTCACTTAGCGATACAATCTGGAACTTGAATACATGTAAAACATACACTGCATTTGAAGAGAAAATTTGATGATCTATACACATCGGGCACCGAAGTCAAAATTCTAGCATGTCAGGGTGGATAAGATACGAGATTATTTCCTAATTAAGCCGGCGTATTCTGTCAAAATGATACAAAACATATATAAGCACTGTATTCGCCATTATGCGCATTAACTTGTCATGAATTAACCTCTTCCAGGCTTTTCTTGTGAGCACATAATGAGCTATGACTAACTTTAGCTGATGGCGTAGAAAATGAATATGCAACGCCAGCAGCACCAAAATATTCCGTCTCAGTAAGTCTTTTTCCTCCTGGCATCCTTGTTGATTGTGCTCGGACGTATATACTCTGTGTTCTGCCACGTGTCTTAGGTAGCTTTCCTCAGCACGAGGGCCAGATGAATCAGCCTTCCACGAAGTGGATAACTCGTCACAAATATGCGCCGGATTTGAGGTAGGACTTACCGCACAGGTGGGACGTTCGTATTCAGTTCACCTACGCACTTAACGATAAGTCGTGATGTGAACCCGGCGAAAAAGTCATTTAAAAATGATCACTTTGAATTAATACGGAAAGTTGGAATATTTATGCATTTCATTGGCGGATTACTGAAGGTCAACAGACGTTTGGGAAGATGGGTCCAACGACTGGAGCACGAAGACGAAATAAATTCTGCGCAGGGCAAAAGATGCAGGGAAATCTCGATTCAAGAATACAAACTAGATGTAAGAACCACTAGTCCTCCAAGAAGACGACATCTATTTATCGAGCGAGAACGCAGGCGGCATAAAAACTTTTCTATGATCATAAAGGCTCTCGAATTTGAACTCACATAGAAGCACATTATGGTCAAGGAAAAATTAAAATATCTCAGGGATTTTGCGAAATCCCTTCGCAGTGGATGGGGGCGGGGCGGGGGAGGACATCAGCAAATTCAGTCCGCCAAATGACAGGAAGCTGGACAAGAGGGATCGGAATCGCTGCTGCCACAAGCAGCGGAAATAGGAGCTGCTGAACTGTATACCAGTGATTATCCCACGATACACTGGCATTATTATTCGTTTTTTTTTGTTACGATCCTCAAACTCGTCTTACTGATGGATGTGAGGGCAGTCAATTCGGAAAACACGGATGCGTATCACCTTGCTGAATAACAGGAACTTTTGTCTCTTTCCGCTGAATAATAAACATAAACATTACATTATATATGGTGTCACTTTTGAAACCGAAAGGTTCCCGCAACGAGTGGACCGCACAGAGGTCGTTTTATTTTCTCCATAAATAAAATCTAGTTTGGCTTTGAAGGACAACCGATGATACAGAAGTAACCGGTCTCAAATTTGGAAGGTAACTCAATCTTATGATCACAAAAGCTACTGACATAATGCATTAAGCCATCACAAGTTTGACCCCACTAGGGAAACTTTCCAAATTTTGCTTCTAAATACTGTGTCCATTGGCTGACAAAAAATGTCAACGTCAAGCAACTGTTATCTTTGTTGAATAAATAGGAGAAAAAGCAAAAGCGAGTATACAGACCAAGACTTGATTCATAATTTCTGCCTGCTCTGAAGTATAGAAATAGGATCCTGACCATGTGTAACAGGTGACAGAACCCTGAAGATTCATCAAAAACACACGGCTATGTTGTCGTCTAACTTTCTACCATGTGTCGAGTTCCCCGTTTCTCCGTCTCGAAAACTGTTCTTCAGAGCGCTGATCCTATCTCTCGACTGTTAACGTGTGTTCCCGCTATCCCAAGTGAAGACAACCAGAGATTCCCATCTATTAAGTAAACTCATCATAAACCTATAGGTTCCTGTGCTTGCGTTATTGCACCCGTGCGACTGACATCATTTCATCGGTTGTCCGGGTCGCGCTTTGATTGGTCTGCCTTGTTCGATGCATTTCACGTGACTCAGCCTACGTATTGATCGCAATTTGTTTGTCACGGTCCGGTGTCGCGCAAGCACCGGTAATTAATGAAACAGCTGTTAGACTCGGGCGCAGTACCAATCCCTCACACCATACACGTTTTGTTGCGGTTTCGTGTGATTCATTTCAAGATCAAGATCGCTGGTTTTTCACTAAAGTATGAATCGTGGCAAAGATTTATTTCGCTCGTTTGCTGCTCATTGAAAGGCGACAAGGAACTCATCACCTGTTTCGACCTCAGCAACATCGATTACCTTCATTAGCTCATCTAAAATCTTCATCTCGTCCGATTTTTCATCAAACAGGATCCCCCTTACTAGATACCAACTACATTCAATTCCTAACTTTACATTTTACTCCTCTTATCTACTCGAAAAACGTGTATGTACCTTTGTTCACTAACCACCCACCACGTCAATCTTGAGTGATGCTGCTGAAGTACAGCCTTCCTCCTTTCAACCATCCCTTTTGTTTTACCTAACGGTCACCAAACAGTGATGACTCATTCACCTTTGGTTTCCCATCTTCAAACACCGAATACCTATTTGAAACGGACCCTAACTGCCATTTCACTGCCTCAGCAGATTTCAACGACCACAATCGGCAAGTGATTGTTTCATTTATCTGACGTTTCGACTCCAAGGTGACCGGAGAAGGTCAAGTGGATTAAGCGTCTTTCACCAAAAAGGTCAGAGGTTCTAAACCCGTGTCTGCCGGTCACGTTGATGGCAGGTGGCAACTCGCTGTCACCCGAATCATTACCAGAACTGGCCTAATGAAACCTTATTTTAGTTCTATGCCACTTCAAGTTTCAGGGTCACCGGTTGCTGGTCTTCCGCTTCCCGAAGAATGGGGCCATAATGTCCTTCCCGTTACACTCATCCTTCAAACATATCACAAAAAATCTAAGCACTTACTCACGGTCAATAACTTGTGCCAGCTAGCTGACCTTCTCACACGTACGCTCGATCGAGTTGACGAGCGTGCTCATATCCTTCATCTTATGCTCACCTCTACTCCTCTCGCTTTCTCAAATACTGCCGCTCTCCTTCTGTTTGGCTGACCGGATCACTGTAGAGTTAACTGTCCCATCAATTATACTCACTAAAATCCTCCTCCACCTCAAGATACATAATTTGGCGCAGCACATCAGCCAACTAGAACATCTTGCCTCTCAAATGATTGCTCCTTCATTTCGGAGGTTTTTGTATTTTCTTCCGCCTTTATGGGTATCATTCCACAGTGTAAGGATCCCTTGATCCAACAAATTTCCAAAACAGGAAAAGTCCAGTCCATCAAGTGCCTTAACAATGCATACAATCGGACTATTCGTTCAATGGCCTCAGCGTTTTGGTGCTGGTGCCACTTGCCAACTCCAACCTTCCGTCACCGCTCGCTCACTGTATAGAAAGGTGATCGTCAATCGTGTATACATTCGCTCAATTTTTCCCTTAAGGGAGGAAGCTCAGGACTTTATTTCCCAGCTCTGGTTCCCAAAAACACAATGCTGTCAGTTTCTTGGTACTGTCCCCCATTTTCTACCTCGCATTAACATGAGGAAGATCCGCCAAGCATTGCATCATTTAAACGTTTTCAAATCACCCGGTCCAAACAAATTCTAGCCATCGTCATTAAAATTTATATCCCTGAGTTGCCTCTTCTGTTACCTCTCCCCTCGTTCTTCTCTCTAACTCTCCACCTTTCCGAACGCTTAGAAACACACCATGATTTTCCCTATATATAAACTCGGTAATTCTTCTGACCTTAACAACTATCGTCCGATTTCCCTCAAACCAGCCCCCTCCAAAGTATTTGAAATTGTCATCTCTGACAAACTCCAGTTGTTTCTCCAACACAAACCACCGCTGAGCGACCGACAATATGGATTACAATCTCGCCATCCAACCGATAATTTACCGGCCTCGTCTCACCCGATAACCACGAAGAAATACAGCTGATCTCGCTGAACATTTCTGAGACTTTTGATCAAATCTGACACGACGATCTTTTGATGAAATTATCCACGCTCAGATGCACCCCGGATCTCACATCATGGACATCAAGTTTCTTCATTAAACGAATCATCCGCTGTAAATGTTGCCGTTCCCTAAGGTTCAGCACTTGTGCTCAACCTCTATCCTTTTTCAAGAATGATCTCATACGTACTACCTCCGACCCAATCCATTCCTTTTCAATGATGCCACTCTTCGTTTTTCCCCTTCCTACTGCACTCCTCGCCGTGCAACAAACAACGTCAATAGTGTACGTTGTTATCAGTTTATTATTAAACTCGTCCTGAAGCCCCAACGATTACATTACTTCCAAAATCCTTACCTTTTCAATTCCGTTGGCACATTATTCGTCCCCTCCACATCTGTCTTGTTATTCAAATGAAATGCAATCTGCAGATTCTGCTTCTCTTTCAGATTCATTCGTAACCTCTTTATTATTGTGATCCTAATTGCACTGCACCCGGGGTTAGTTTTCCATTTCGCGTCGCATGATTCTTTACTGAAGCTCAACTTCTGCTTTCGAAAACTCAAATCCGCCTAACACTTGAATACTGCGGTCATATGTAGAGTGGAACTTTATCCACTTCTCTCCGTCTCTTCTCGGCAAGATTCAACGAGCGATCATCTGACTTATCGATAAGCTTTCCTTAATATCCAACCTGCGGTCACTAGCCCGCCGTCAAGCAACTGCATCACTGACGTCTTTTTGTCAATATTTCTTTGTTTTCGTTTTTCGGAGCTTGCTTCGGAAGTTCTTCTTTCTGAAAATTTTTCTCGTTCATCTCATACAGAGACAGCTAATGAATTTTGTATTTTTATGTTCTGATTTTCTTTCCCTCTAGACTATAAGATTGCAGGCCACATTCCCAGTTCCTATCTCCCTCAACAAACTGGTAGGGATTTGGACAAATACAATGAAAACAGAAACTGTTTTCGATTTCCCATATAAACAGCATTTCCTTTGCATGGTTTTTAACGCTTGTCGTGTAACTGCCGCTTAACCTGCTTTAGTTAGGATTTCATTTTGCTGAGATAATGTGAATCAACGACAAAAATCCAGAACGATAACATGCAACATTATGACTTAGAAGTTAGAAATCTCCTGGTTCGAAAGATGACATTCAATGGCATCCGCGAAATTGAAGACTCATACCTTCGTTTTATGACCGACAAAAAAACGAGGCCAATAATCATCACATGAATAGTCCACACATCTTTCGATATTTTGTTTTTCTATTTATCTCTATGAGTATGGTTTGCGATATGCACAACCCGGTACCCTGGACAACGTCAATCACTGTTCAGGTTGCAGTGCGTGTGAAACATAGATGACCCATGAGCTTATCCATCACGCAAAGGAAAACAAACAGCGCATCCAAATGTCCATAGGGAAATGACAGCACCTTGACTAGCATGCGTCACAGAATGCAAATTATCTGGGCTGGCCAGGAGGACACATGGCAAGCGAACGTACGCAAGGGTTAGTCCAACTCACATACGCACACACACGAGCAAACATACACACACACACATCTAGAGAGGGAAAATGAAAGTGGGCAAGACTATTCAAAAATCCCGGGCTATAACCAGAACAGTCAGGTCTAATCATCGCAGAACTTAGCATTGAATGAAACGCTATGGGAAAATCAACCTCATTGAGACTTGCCGCGTCGACTGCGCAAAGCTCCGATTAGCCAATTCACAATGCAAAATACTACCAAAAGATACCGGAATTGTCAACTTAAACCAGGAATCAATAAATTATACAAATTGGACAAGGGAAAATATAAACACATGGGCGACGTTATTGTCTCCTTAGCGCGACAGACGAACACGACGTACTGGCGAAACTAACCCCGGAAACGTCATACACGTAATTTCCGCCCCAGCATGTAACAGCAAAAGGGATAAAAAGCTTGAGTTTATATTCGCATTATTCAGGGAGAAGGAACGAAGCTTTTTGATAATAGGCCGCAAGATTTGGTGTTACCTAGTCTGCAGATATGCAAAATTTTAGTCGATATTCCATTTTAGCCGAAATATGCCAATCCTAACCAGGGGACACTATGAGCCCGGTAGGGTGAACAAAATGATATTTAAATTTTCATTAGTATGTTTCGAATACGGATGGATGAACAAAATTTCCCCGGAAACGCACAACCGGCTTCGCGGTTACTGCCGCTCTTCAGGTATGCGTACCCGGCACCCTTCTGTCTAATCATCCTCATACCGATGCGCTCATTTCTTAGTTTCTCACTAGAATCACATTTGAATCTTTAGGAGCGTGAATGGATGATGGGTCCATTCACAACAATTTGAAGCTTGCATTGCTATGACATCGACACCGACAAACATTAGTAATCGATGGGCTCACCATTGTCCCTCAGTAATCTCTTGGTAATTTTGATAACATGCCCAACAACTCTAGTACGAAATTATTTTTATCTGATATGCGAAGAATTTCTAGGACTTCCACGTTATAATGCATTGGAGATGAAACATTTTGGGCAACATCAGGATTCGGGCTGTAGCATGCGTTTTAATGAAATAAACTCTTAGGTTAGGTATGCGTCCAGACAACTAGCGTCAACCTGGGGGGAAATCACTACAATCAAGATATGTTTACTAGATCCTGGTGGAGTGCAACATAGAGAATTTTCCGGAGAAAGTGAAATATTTTATGTTGTCTGTTTTCTTAGCACTAAGAGATTACCTCTATTACGACAAACACAAAGTTTCCCCTATCCATAGTGGATTTTATTTTGATCCGTCAGACTAAACGATTTGAACGGATTTAAGAAAGCGGGACAATCTTTCCGAAGAATTTCCTACCCAAAGTCTTCCTTCCAAGCGCGATACAGGTCACGCACTTGCTGTTCACTCATCAACAATGTTGAAGGATCGCCGAATTAACGCGCTCCGCACTTCCTTCCCACCGTTGCGCAGGATAATTACATTCATCTTACTTGAACGATACACCATATCTCCTGGCAATTGAAGGATTTCAATTTCTCCCTCGCAATGTGGACAAGTGCTGGAAACATTACAAATGCTCTACCTGTAAGCTCGTGAAAAGAACTTCCATTCTAAATGAGTGCTCTGTTCCGGATGTGGTTGACGTTCTGCGCAAAAATGTGCCAGGCGTGGTTTTTTTGGTGCTATCCAAATGGTAGTTATATTTAGTTTAAAACGTAGGATATGCTTAAACGTAAAACTTTAGAATGCTGAAGGGTTTCAGTTCATTGTCTCCTTCAATGTGGTACCAAAATATTTCACTAATTCCAGCTCATTAGCTTAGTGTTACCATAACACTGCAAGCGGTTAACGTAGCGCGTTTAAATGACCTTAACACAAGGTTTACTTTGATGTAAAGCAAAATTCTTCCGAAATGATAATAATCCTGTTCATAATGAATACTGATTATTAAACACCAATAAAAGCCAAATATCCCAATTGTGAAATAATTAGCTTGTAAATACAGGAGTACTACTGGTTAGGACATTTGATAAAAAGATTTTTTTCACTTTGAAAGAGTTTACCTTGACAACCAAGGTTACTCACATTTAACTGACCCTATTACACTCTACAAACAGACAATAAGGGAAACCTGTAAATAAATCTGTGACATTTGTTGCTACTTCTTTTCACCTCGCTAGACCCCTCACACTATTAGCAGGGGAAATTTTTGAATGCATCACAATCGAGGCAGTTGTAAATAGCGAGTTAGGAAATGATGTTCTTTGTCGCAGCTCTGGTTCAACAGGATGATATTGTTCTGTTCACTGAGCTGGACAATTTGATTGCAAACTTTTCATCACCACCCGAGGTGATTTCGCCAGCACTACGGTCCTGTGGCCGCATACAGGAGGAAAAAACCCACTGTATTGTTTGAACGAGTGAGAAAAGCTGTAAAGAATCAAGAAGAAGTGGACGACTGATCTCGACATGGATCATCTCATACACGTTAGGTAATATGCTTGCTTGTAAAGAAAATTCATATGCAGATAACTTTGAAGAAAACGTCTGACCACCTGAACCCCAGTTTCAATAGTAGTAATAACAGTTTATCGTTCTTCACCGGTTGAACGGGGAACTCCACTTTTCTATCTAAGGGTAGCTCACAACGGTACGAGTACTGCATTTATTAAGAGTTGTCATCACGTATTTTAAACGGCAAGATCTTTAACGACTCTTTCGTAGTTCGCTGTCTATCAGATTTCGAGTAATGTGTTGGGAGGTGACCGGTAGGTAGACCAAAGGGCAGTACCCAGATTTCACCCCAGTGACCAAAGGGTGTTTGCTGTTTTGTAATATTGGTGCCAACCAAAAGGACCCACAGCAACCCTAGAGAGGCTAATGGCAAGGTCCTGGATTCATAGAAGTTCCTTTCATGATCAAGCTCCAATTCGGGCCAAATGTATGACATAACTGCCATCTGCGTTTCGTGCCTCAGTGACATCCAGTAGCCAGTTTGGAACTCGCGCTGCACTTCATGCAATGACTGAACCACTGGCTCAGGCGAATATATTGCGCACGAGAATCGATTCGCAAACCAAAATCACCAGTAGCCGAACATGCAAAAATAAGTTGATATCAGAATGGGATTTTTGATAGGTTGCCACAATAAACCGTAGGTAATTCGCAGATCTATTTACGAAACTGCGAACTGAGATAAAAGTGAAGATTACGGTTTATCAGATCAAACCGCACAGGTTTGATACGATTCATGATTTCGGGGAATAAGAAGAGAATGAAATGATTCAGTCCAGTTGATTTGGACTAAGACCTGTGTCTCCATATTGAACGTTTGCAAAACGGGATTGAGTGCATAGTTTCGGATTACCATAGTCAAACAGTCTTAATGAATGCTGCGTCACAGTTCCGTAAGTGTTGAAATATTTTTAGAATACATCGCATGCAGTTCGTCAACAGGGAATCAGAAAGTGAGGAGGAATATCCCGGAACACACGTTGGCTATGCAAACAAGCATTTTGGGATACAACGCCAAATCGATGAACTGGTATATACGGTGCTGACAAATCTTTTTTCATACAGTTAGACTATATATATGCATATATAAAAGCAGTAAGTAGTATCTGGATGAGTGAACAAAATTTTCCCGGGAGCACACCACCGGTTTCGCGGTTATTGTCGCTCGTCAGGTATGCGCAACCGGTGCTCTCTTGTCCAAACATCCACAAACTTGTACACTCCGAATTGATATGTCTCACCAGAATCGAATTTGTAGCGCCAGGAGTGTGCATGGAGGCTCTTCGTCGAAGATTCCACAGAGGAACAAAAACTGTGATTCATTGATAATTCTTTGTCAGTTGGGCTGAGACAACATTAGGAACGAGGGCGGAATGCCCCAGAATATACATACATATATACAAATTGTAACTAGCATTATATATAAATATATACATATATGGTGAGAACTTACAGTTAGTGTTCAGTTATGTAGATTAATTGACACGGGAGTACCCGGTACGTATACCTGGCAATCGTCAATAACCTCGAAACCGGTCGTGTGCTTCCGGGAATCTGTTTGTGCATATGCATATTACTGACTAAAAATATACCATCTCGCGCTTCCTGCGCCGTTTTGCAGGTTGGCAGTGCCTAACCCATACAGGACAACTGGGGATCACAGTCGTGATCTCATTCACACTTCTGTCATACGAACAAGATTTTGGTTAGAACATTATATATACATATATATATATTTATATATATACATATTAGAGGTTACAATGCGTACACTGAGGCGCAAACACTAGGACTCGTTATCAAGCGTGATTCACGCTTTCTAACCTCTAAAATATGCAACCCGAGCCCCCGATATTTACTTAGCATAGTTGATTATAGTTACGCTGTGTAGTACAAAGCACTGGGTCTTCTCGTGCGCTCGTCATGTTTATAGTTCGTCGGACTGTGGTGAAGGAAGTAACACAAAATTAATAGTACAAAGCGACAGTGATAAAACGAATCTGAAAACGAGAATACAACAATGAAAACAATCTTAGTTCTGTCGTTGTAACCAAAGTATCAATACCGTAAGCTTTTGATAGGGGCTGAATGGCTGTGGCATACGGTCTCAAGGTCAGATTATTAAATGATGTCTTAGAGACTTGTTCACTTTGACAGCGGTTTAATTTCATATTTTCGCCAGAATTTCGGCTTCACCAAGGGCGGTTTGCATGGAATTCGGCAGTCTAGCCTAGAATGAGTTTTCTCACCAGCTCGCATATTGAGTTTCTCTAAGCAGGCACTTAAGTATAAAGACAAAGATCTACGGAGGACCGAAAACGTTCCTTGCCGCGTTTTCCGCAGCAAGAACAAGTTCGTCATCATAAGGTTACGTTTATTTGTAAATCTGTCAAACTCTACCTCTCGTATGACGCCTCCGATCAATGCACGGGAGAAGTTTTGAAGGAAAAATTCCAACGCAGCAAAACCTGATATAATTTACCGGATGAAAGAAACATGATGCAGGGAATTCCTAATACTAATTCTATGCATAATTCCACCCTACCCAGTATAATGCACAATGACAACCACTGTGTTGTTGGCTGTTCCGAACTCTATCAGTTTGAACGTAGCTCGCATTTCTAACCCGGTCACCAGTAAATTAGACAGGTTCAGGCCAGTGAAAACTGTCGAGTGACGTTCACATGCACACGAATTGGTCTTAGATTATCCTAATAAATCAGCCCCCTACTCAAAATGCCAACGATTTCCCAAATCCATATACCAGATTGAGGAGTTCCGTTCTCCTAAACATGAGGAACCAATTTTAATGGTGCGATTGATCCTCGCGCATATATTCTCCGCATTACCTGTGATTCGCGTCAAATAAACATGTGCTGACCGTTTTGTGTAGTACAGATTTCCGTCCGTACAGTTCTGTTCGCATGCGAATTCCGATTTCTCTGTACGCGAAAACAACGAGCAGACGATGCGTGTATTCAGACACCAAGCTGAATATTGCAATCCGACTAATTCCAATTTAAATAAAAAACCTCACCTAGGACACATTGTATTTGGCCTCTCAACTATCACGTACCATGTCCACACAACAACGGTATTCGCTTCGATGGTATGTAAAAGCGGATCCTGAGTTGCAACAAAAACATCCGCCCCGAGTGAAGGCGACAGAATATAGAACCAACTATAAAACCACCGCCAGTATGAGAAATCTGTGAATGTGTATGATGTAAGCCTAAGTGCATATGAACAAGCAACGGGATCATCACTATAAACAACCGGTCGCGGCCGTGATCAAGTAGATTATGCGTTTTCCACACAAAAGATAAACGGTCTGAAACGCCAAACCAATGCTTACTTTGGCTAGGTGCCAAATCTCAGCCACTGAGTTCTCGTGAAGTGCTTTGCCATTAACGATTGCCAGTCCTATCGGCGCTAAGGGTTCTAGACTATACAGGGCATGCCCCACCATATCCAACTCAGAATCGTGACCATATTCCTCACAAGTGAAAAAGGATGACAAAACGCTTAGTCAGGGTTATCTGTTAAGTCGTTAACCGCTGAAACACATGAATGTTAATAAGATTCAACAAAAGCTGGATAGATTAAGCTAAATTGTTCAATCAGAAATTTTGAATTCTGTATTGTATTGATACAGAAAAATTGGTTTCAGCCTCTGTATCCCCATAAGATTGATCCATTGAAGCAAAAATTCCAAATATCATTAAATTTGTCTGCCCTATTGAACTCGCATTCATTGATAAATCCACTGATTTGTAGAAGTGAGGTGTCTACCCGTATATAGAAAGCCTGATTGATTTTAACCAATCTGAGATACCTGTGGCATCTGCGGAAATTTAGATTAGTGATTAAAGGTCTACTTTTTTATATAGTGGCAGTAGATCAACCCGTCCGTACGGCCCAGAAACATGTAGAAGGTACATCGTCGGTGCTTAAACAAACAGTGCTTTCGTAGTATTTCAGGAACTCAGCGGAATTCTATTACTAACGCTGAGTTTGGGCGCAGGGTTTGGATAACAGAGCTCAGTCTATCAAACAGGTACTGAATATGAATAGATAAGGATGATTTGGACATGTGTTATGCCGGTCGACTACGTCGGTGCATGCTGTTTTCTGAGACACGGATAGAGGTAGTCAGCCCATAGGATGATAAAAAGTATGGATACCCTAACCAGTGGACTGGCTCGTAGAGACCCAATTTCATTAGCGGGTTGCGGTTCACGAGATCATCCACGAGGTGATTTAAGGCATAAGGTTATATGGCTAAACGCTGCCATCAGTGACGGTCTTATATTCAAAATATTTTCTCTCTACAGGCCTTCTGATTTATGACTTTATGGTTACTCATGCACTATCATCCGACATAGCGAGACAGTGACAAAAACCAGAGAGAATCAGTTCAAGGCAACCGGTTGTAAAAACCGGACTAAATAGGTCCACATAAATCTCCACACAGGCATTCAGTTGGTTCATCAAAGTTTAGGAAATCCATTACAGTATCCGGACACGGCAAAACCAGAGTTAGTTAGTCAACAGCCAGGGTCTTTGCCAGGTGCACGTAAAACCAACCAACAACGGGATAGATGACAATATGAATGGCCTGTTTTACCTATGTCGCACATTGGTGCAATCAACCGATATTCGTAACCAGACACACGTCATTCGTCATCTTTTGACAAATGTGAAACCTATACGCGATAGCAATCGGCGACAACGCAGGTCCCTTTTTACACCGTCTGTTGCCCGATCGTCAGTCTGTCTTTAATTTGGGTGAGCTATAACGAATAGACTAACAGACAATCCCAATCTCAATAAACACGAAAATCTATTCCGGTGTATGAAATTTTCTAGTGACCGGGGTGATCAAATCGCATATGAACTGAGTTTATCTGCAAATCTGCAGGAAATGAGAAGGTATGCAGGACACAACGTAGATCTGATTAGTAAGACTAGCACTACCGAAATATGGATGACAGTTTGCGACGTGAATTTGTTACTGAAAGACGGTCAGGATGGTGCGTGCTAAGGAATGTAGCCAGAAAAACATTCACAAACCTGCAATGTCCCACTCAATCGTTGGAATCTGTTGTGGATGTGTGTGCATGTGTGTATGTAATGTACAGTCACTACTATTCACACCACTGTGTGTTAAGCGAGAACAGATTGGCGACCGACTTGTGCTGTTTTGCACTCCTTTGGTGATATTGATTACAAAAATGGATTCAAGTACGAGCTTAGTTCATAGGGATCTAGAGAAGTGATCTGGCATCCACTCTGTATGAGATTAAATAGTAAGAGTTCAAAGTTCAAAAGAATCAAAACGAGGCTCTTGTTATTCTATCACTAAAACAAGAGCCACTTCGGTTAGCGTGTGTGAAAACAATTTCGACATATGAGGCGAATATGACGGAAAAATTTGTCAGACTGAGTAATAATGATACTGAACAGAACATTATTATTTACTGTTTTTTAGACAGGACAGTAGCGAAATAAGACAAACACTGAACGAATTCGTTTCCGGTATAAGAAAATACAACCCGATTTCTCGTAATCATGAGCAGAGACCTAGCAGACGCTCACGGAGTCGACTTCCGAATGCGAGGATTGAGGGTGGACTTCACGTTGCTTGCAAAACTCGGTTCCACGCAACACATTCAACCTCTTTGTTGAACTCTATTTCCGATTACACCATTCACATATGATCAAGCAACACGTCAAACTGAACACATTCGCAAAGTTGATCGACATTCTATGCTGCAAGGTTGATAATAATTGAAACAATTCGGACTTCGTTGTAAACATTCGTTTCTTCATGTTATTTTCATCATTTGATGTCCCCACCCGAAACTAAATCTCAACTCAATTATCGTTAACCGAAGCTTTAAATTAAAGGTTCCGATCACGTTAGTGTCCGATGGCGCACTGACGGATTAGGAGCCGTTTATTTTTTTCAGGCGACTCCGATAAATGATTGAACAGGAACCTGTAGCGGTAGAATCAGACATCAATACTGATTACTAGTATCGATGGGAGATCGAAATTTTTCGCAGCTTGCCCTAATCAATATTCGTGCGACTTTCGTTCGCGATAGATTGTCCTAAACACTGGGAATATCAGTTCATCAATTCTTACAGGAAAGAAGCCAATAAAAATTTTTCGCGACGAAACACGAACGATTGTCATTCAGAAGAGCGGGAATGAAACCTAAGTGTCTGAAGTGGCAGGATATACACGAAGGCAATCATCCGTGTGATATACTGCGTAGGTGTGTGTGAATGTTACTATATCAATGAACGAGTGACTGGATGAACAGGAACCATTTAGGGTGTGGTCCATCAGTGAGCGTTGTAGAGATCAGGACGGAAAACATATACTTTAGGAATCTATATGGATTACTAACCTGAGTAGGCAATCTATCGGGTTGTCATAGTGACGCCAGTCACCACAAACATAGCTAGACGTGTTGATGAGCTCTAACTTGATACAAACCAAAAATACGTACAAAGATAACACAAATTCCAGCACTTTCTCATGGACCATTGAACCCGCATGCATGATATTATCTTCTAGTTTATTATATAAATAAATGCTGTTAAATTTCTATTTCACTGAAGTCTATTAGTATTGTCGTTTCTGAGTAGACATATAACAATACTAGTCGTGTAAAATGCCTAAACACGAAATTTTAACCGTTCAGCACTTAATGAAGAAAAACTGAGGGAATATGGAAACGAGAAAAAAAGCATGGAACTCGAAGAAAACCATCTGGGAAAGCCGCAGTTCTCGTTTCTAGTAGTTTCAGTGAAGTTGAAGTCACAATCAACAGACAGATGTGTTTACAATTCAAAATTAGCAAGCGGCATGTTTAACAGTTGCTTCGATTTGTAACGGATAGGAAATGCAGGATCAGATCGGTTGCTTGCGTGAAGAACTAATATTTTCAAGTCACAAAAATTGGCCAGAATAAGCGTGCAACAGAATAATGAGCGGAATGAATTGGTATTTAGCGACGAAAGAAACGCAAGAAAGAAACAAAAGTCCCTGATGGACTCCTACACTACTGGCATAACACCCGAAGGAGCAAGCTGAACATCAACCATCTGGCCTTCGGTGCTGATTCCTTCAACGTCTGAGGTGTCATTTCTGTGGACGGAAAACTGTAGTTAGTAATTTTGAAAGATAAGCACACACATGATTGCCGTATCAAGACATTGAATGCCTTTCGTTTTTAATGATTCTGCAAAAACCCGACAACGCGCAGCAATTTCCCTACGTGATAAACTCCAGTAATCACACGGCTAATATTATATCACTTTCAATGGACCGGAAGCTGAAGATCATGAACTCGTCCCACTCATAGTCTAGATTTGAACCCATTCGAAAATAAAAGGGAAACCACACCAGGCGTGTATGTACGCTAGAAAGGGTCCCCAATACACAGAACGAAGAAAATCGAAGTTGAAACTGTCTAGTTTGATCGAATCTAAAACTGTGTGGACATGTCCAATATTGTAATGGATAAACTAATCAGCAAATCCAGTTTCATCATCCTGAATCGCTCAGTTCCACTGATATTCTAGAGAAGCAAGAACAATTGTTAGAATTTCGTGCACCGCATGGTGTACAGCAAAATGGGTGCTTACTGAAAAGTTGATGGAACATGGCCAAGAACCGGCAGGTAAAAAAGAAGAACAAAGCTGAAACTCCCATATAACGATGAAACCATATGATTTGTCCATTGTCAACAACCTTTAGCCTACACTGAGATCGCCCAATACCCGGAACGCATGAGCAAAAAGTAGTCACCTTAGCTAGCGCCAAGTATTCGCATGCCCCTATAGCAATCGATGTCCCATAGTGATAATTCAAGGGCAAAAAAAATTAACGAAAACAGTTTCTTTGATCATTTCATACAGAGTTGGAAATCTAAAACAGGTAGGAAGGACCGATAAATGTAGCACAATATGAGTGTCAGGGATGTTGAAAACATTTGTGGAGGAAAATAAAGCCTACAGTTTTTGCCTTCTGATGTATTCACCCTAGAATCGTCATTTCCGCTAACCAACCAAATCTCGGACACGCAAGAAACCAGTTTTCCCAAATCAACTTGGTGAATGTCACATCAATAGGATCGGGGAAACCTAATCACGAGCAATGAAAGCATTCAAAAAGACGCTCCTGATCTGTGTCCCAAATAGAGGATTGTTGCTGAAGGGAATGAGTCATCAAAAGGTTCATGTGCACACATATATAGGCAAAAATACACAACGGCACGCAGAGGAATAAACAGGAAAATGTTAGGTGGACGGGAAAACAACATGGAAGTTTGACAGATCTACAATGCAGTACAATTAGGAACGGAAGTTGCTCGGAAGTCCATATGACATAAGGGCAACCTAAATTGACGATTGTAAATGTGCGCACAAAAATGACAAAGCTGGAGACGGTCTATATCGAACCGAATGGTAGAAAACTTAAACGAAGAAGAACAAAGCTACAGTGATGCGGACATGTGCACTCCCAACCCCTAATGATGATACAAAGAAATTGACTAACTACGGGTTTATTGGCACTGTGTTGTGCATTCGGTTGTTGACCGGCGGGACTGTCTGGTAGTCCAAGTGAAAGGACCTGAGATGCAACGAAATCGAATATAACAAGAACAATAGGAACTTTCCATCTCTGTTCATAGGACGAACTACGGAAAGCAGTTATTACATGACGCAAAATAACAGAAGTGGGAGTTGCTCAGTTCTTGATTAGTAGGACGTAGATATGTTTTATGCAGCAAAATGCAACCAAGGGATGCAGTAGTTCCTACAAGAGATATGTATATCATCAATGTAGACTGGTTATTATTATTTCGTATCTCCCATTCAAGTTAGGTCACATTTTTACGCGTCTACTTTGAAAGCGTGAAATGTAAGGAGTGTTCAGAACTTCAAAGTTCAAGATAAAGACATAAACGGTAAACGCGCGGGAAAAGCCCGTTGAGAACGCGACTATAGACTGTCGACCTGATTCAGACTTATTGGGACATTATGCAGTTGTGAACCACTCTAGGTTTCAGGGTCATGGTTGCCGCTTCTGCCCTCCCGTGTAGTACGTCCTAGAGAACATACGACATCCCCTACAATTAAACTCATGCTTAAGACGTCGTAAAAAAGTAATTGCATGACACATTCAAACAGCTGGGGCATTGGATAATCCAAAAGGGAAATAACAACTCCAGTGATTCATGATGACCGTAGGATTGATAAGTTCGTGTTGTTTAGGCCACACAGTGGAGGACAAACAACTGAGAAGACCTTCTCAGATGGAATGAATCTCTAGTATCCAGTCAGCATCTGAATCTATCATTCATTTAATTAAAAACGAGCTACACAACCAATAGAGCAAACCGACATGCGCGTGCCTTGAAAAAACACTGTAATAAGAACTGAGTAGATCAGAAATGACCAGAAGTGGTTAATGGATTACAAGGTTTTCAGCCCCTCGGATCAATGGCTCGAACTCCGGCTACCGACGGGCAATGGTACAACAGATGGCGAATCGCTGATACCAGGCTCGTTACCGCAGCAAACTTGTAAAATCTTACATGAATTCATGCCGGCCCCTGTTTCAGGGTCATAATTTTTGTTTTTCCCGAGTTGTGCAGTGAGTCCTTAGGACTATAAAGAATACCCCTCGCGCCACACTAATGACGCTTGTATGTGATGGAAAAATAACCGAGGGTAGGGTTCAGCTCAGCTCAGTTTAAACAACCGCTAACTTTGGACCAACGCGCCCTGGTCTCAGTTTTTACCTCATAGCGACACCTACTCAAAGAGAAAAACGATCAACGGGTAGTGAAAAACTGACTGCAAAATAATAAGCTGAACAAAAATACAGAAAGGAAGAGATTTTGGATCTAAGAACGCCATTGACTACAACGTTCACCAGTATCATCTGATGCTCCAAATCGTCGTTTTCGGGGACCCCATGGACCCCAACCTGGTAGTCTAACTATACCTATAAAAACCAGTCCGCTGATTAAGGTTTTCATACCTTTTCACTACGTCGTCCATTGGCCACCTCAATATATCTACCTATCTCAGAGAACAGCGTACAACGAGGCAGTCATTCTGTGGGCATAAGCAAAACGTTTCAACCAACTTAACCTATTCTGACTTAGTGCCTCTACGAAAGATAAAATCCTGAGACCCAATACCCTAGGCATAAACTATGAGTTATTCGTAAAATTCTCCCGCCGTATTTTACCAATACTGCGAATAGATGCTTGACACCCAATACCTCCTATATCGCGTATGGGAAAGTCATCAACAAATCGGCAACTGACAGTGAATGAGGTTGGCTCAAGTCAATGGAATAAGCGGCCACGGACAAGCGGTGACGATATCAAAAGATCTGACGGTACTTGGCCTAACAAGCACTCCTCTCATACAATGCTGCAAGTCCGATGACGACGGTTACGTGGGCAGAATGGCTCGCTACCATTTTGAAACACCGCGCTTTAGTAGAAGTGTGAAGGTCAAATTTCTCGGTCATCGGTTATACCGGAACTCCAAAGGGTTTGGTCTTTGATCGGAAATGACCGGAATCCATGCAAAATAGAACGTCAATCGCCACTCCTTAGCGATTTGAAGAAAAACCCGTTCCGCCCTTCCGCCTTGCAGACTAGGTCTTCTGATCGAACGTTCAAGGTGGATTCCATTAAGCCATACCCGAAAGGATGGCTACAGACAGCCGGTGATATGGCTCAATACCACAGTCAGTGAAGTCTTCACATTCGAAACCTTCTCTGTTCCAAATAGTTCTTCAGCTTATTGATATTAACGACGATATTTACATCACACCACTTCTCGTTTCAGAAGAAGGTGCTGTGAAGTGGCAACCAAAACCAGAACACGTTGGTTGTTTTAAAATCTGGCTACCAAAATCGCGAACTCTAACGACGTCAGTCGGCCGCTCTGGTTCTAGTTAAATTCGACATTGTTTAATCAAGTGAAGAAGATCAGATGGCTTCTGATCGATCAACACGACTGTTTTTCGTTATAATCAAACGAGTTATGTAGCTCCACTTACTTTAAAGCTCATTTGGTCGATTACCCCTGCCTCTCGAGCTGACTGTCTCTCTCTTGGTCCTTATTTCGAGCGACGCGCTCGATCGCCTCCCAGCCTGTCACGAAAATCAGATCACTTCCAATCAGTCCTCGAAATACGATGCTTGACTGACTACGTATTTGACCTCTGGATTGCAGTTTATCCGAGCTTTGGCCCGTGGATCATTCACCTGGGTCCAATCATGTTTCCCGGACATGTTTCGGTCTCAATATCCCATGAATCATTGCGCCGAAACAAAGCGGCATTGCCATTTTGAGATCACCTCGAGGCCTCATCTTACATTTGTAAAAGC
Source organism: Fasciolopsis buskii (assembly GCA_008360955.1). Lineage (NCBI taxonomy): Eukaryota > Metazoa > Platyhelminthes > Trematoda > Plagiorchiida > Fasciolidae > Fasciolopsis > Fasciolopsis buskii. The sequence goes on along the minus strand of LUCM01004569.1, from coordinate 102,132 downwards.
TGAACTGAACTTAGTTAGGCCAGCCTCGTAGCACCACTTCCACATACGAAATATAAAATTGGGAAGGACCATTTATGAAGCAAATAAGTAGGAGAGACAACATGAACATCATGAATTCTACAGTGCTCATATTCCTCTTTCTCTTGAGTTTCTAATTCGACCTCAATAATAATAATAATAATAATTAATATTATATATATACTGTCAAGAAACACTCATTCGCAACACTTCGCGCCTAAACTTAAGGAGTGGTTCATGATTCAGTCCCGGTCGGCTTCAAATTTACTTCCGTATCAGTAATAGGTAAAATAGTGCATCGAGAATAACCAGACAAACTGTATGTCCCATTTCAGTCCCTTTAGATTTACATGTACAAAAGATTGTAATCCGTTCCCAACGATTTTCTTTGGTAGCGTCATGATGATTGTCTAATAACTTACCAGGAAATTTATTATCAGCAGGACATAAAATACCTGCGATGAAAGCATGCCAATCGGTGGCAAAATGGATATCGGTTTGGAACATTAGCTGATTCCCACTTGTGGTGTGCACCTTTCGAAGTCATCGAATGGCCGTGCTTGCGTTGTTCGAGGCGGCGGTGGCGGTGGTGGTGGTAGGGGCATAAAGCCCGAGTGCGTCTTAAGGCATTTCGCTGGAGGGACTAACTGACCGGTGAATGCCGAAAATCTGTTGCAGGTAGAGGACATGTGGTCAGAAGTGGGAGAGCCTCGCAAATGATACACAGTACATGGTCTATCCATGTTCGTTGGGGCGTCATCAGATTGTGGGAAAGTCGGGAGGACGAATGAGGCTGAATCTTGTTTATTTGGCTGGCGTGGGTGACGAAAATTTAGTTGTGACGCCTGGTTATTAGTGGTGGTGGTGGTGGTGGTGGTGGTGGGACTGGAGCGTTTAGCGGTGGGGAAATCGTCATCGTATGGAATAAAAGGAGGTCTGCCCAGTGTTCTCCAAAGGTTCTCGAGGTATTCACAATCTGCACTACCACCGTAGGATTCTCTCATTGAATACACTTCACGGGAAATAGGTAGATCCATTAGTTTCAAATGAACAGGAAAATTTCGTTCCTCCAAATTTCCTGATAATGTACTTGTCTGGAAAACAGAAAAAAGAAACGACCAACCCAATCGACTGATAAAAATAGCCTGAACAACGTGGATATTAAGACATTTACGCCCTATCAGGGAAAAAGTAAGGACATCTATCAATAAACGGAAATGGAGTTTGGGGAGTTGCACATGAAGTCCTCTGGGAGTGAACATTTTTTACAAAAAATTTCAGAAAATGATTTTCTCTAACAACTGCGCATAGACTGCTTCTGGTACGTCCAACTTTACGATAACAGCGAATCAGTTTAAGTTTATTTCAAGAGATTTCAATCAAAATACTTGATCCTGGATAAACTAACTGAAAACCTGACCCGTCATGTCACATGGCAAACCGAAGTTCAATTTCCAAAAGTGCAGACTTGGGATGGTCGTGGTTCGATGGATCGAGAGCTAAGCGGTCTTCGAATAGCGGGCAAACCCGTATGAGATTCACCACGTTGCGGGCATAAAAGTGACCAACCAATCGCTGGTTGATCGTGAATAAGGTTGGTCCAAGTCAAGGGAATAAGTGATCACGAACAAGCAACGGTGGTGCCAAAGATCTGACGATGTTTCGCCTAGCAACCATTCATTTCTCCCTTTTAATGCCATATGAGTGCGTTAGTGATACCAACGTGGGGCACGCGGCCCGTCAAAAAAATAGGGACATGACCGCCGGACGCGATTCATCGACCCGTGAAGACTTTCCAGAAAATACAAATGAACTAGTCAGTTACATATCGGCTCCTCCAGACCGCGCATAACTGTACAAAATGCAAGAAGTCCATCCATAGATAAACAGGTTTACTCTGGACCGGGCGGCCGAGCAGTATACCAGACCATAATCGACAAATCTATAGACATTACTAACTGATCTTGTGCTGATCCACTAGCAGGCTCTGTTCACCCACACACACAATTGACTTGGGCGATTGTCATCTATTTTACCACTGTGTATTTACAACGATCGGCGATTAAACTCGACTCCGACGGTTGTGGGGTCTAGGAGGCAAGTCTTATCCTAGTGCTCCCTTGAATAGCATCTAAGTCTTATCAAATTTACTTTTGTCATTCGCTATCCTAGAGGCCCCCTAGAACTAGGCAATTCTAATGTGTGAACGATTATGCGTACATGACAACAGGCCCATGTAGCTCGTACGCTGGTGAGACTAGTCGGTGATCCGTATTCCACCCAGGAAGCACATTCAGGTAACATACCTACGTCAATTACGACTTCTGAACCTTTCTTGGAATACGATTCTTGCCTTTCTGTTCGTTCAGTGAAAGGGCTGGAGTTGAGCTGCTTTAATGTCGATTAAGGGTGGTGGTGCGCTAAATGTTCGTGCAAAGTAGGCGGTCGCCTTCGCGACATGAAATTTGTTTTTCAAGTGTATGCTTCCACAGGTTGCAGTCCAGATGCAATCGAAGACGTTTTCTGACAAGAATTACGCGATCTCCTACGTTGATATCTCAATTTTAAAACCTCAGGATAGATAGGCCGTTCTCGAACCGGGAACAACTGGAAAGCTGTTTTTGTTTCGGCTCCTGTCGTTCCGAGAAGGAGGCGGTCGTTGACTTTCTGTCCACATCATCGCCTGTTTATTTCCAGTATGAACTTTAAACGTTTAATAGCCGGTCCTTCACCTGTCATCCGCCCCTTTTGAGTTAGCGATGGAACCGCGTTGGTCATGTACCCGTAAGTTATAAATGGAGGACTACTTAGATTTACGGTGAAATTGAAGCATACCGTTACAACTTAATCATCCATTAATAGGGACTAAGTTATCCATCTGTTTCACTGGGCCTTTCAAAACCACTACGCAACGGCGGTTAGTTGGTACTAGGCCGTTTGATTTGACGTAATTATTATTTCCCCGACTACTAATTGAGATGTTAAAATGACCCTGTCTGATAAGGCTAATTGGCACTAATCGCTTATAATGTCCTGTACTCTGCATGAGCCATCGAACTGGACAAAGTTCCTATGCCTCCCAAGCCCATCCCGGCTGATGCCGTGCATAATGAAACACGGCTCGAAACGAGAGGCAAACTTCACGCGATTCCACTAAGGGACCGCGAAATCCGGTGGTCCTAACAAGCATCGGAGATGAAGGATGTTGCGACCATGAGAAAGTCCCCAAAACTGTTTCACCTCATCCGAATCAACAGAAGATCACTATGTGTAAGCGAGAATATTTGTAAGATCGACGACTAACTGATCCATATCAATAAAAGTGATTCGACCTCTGCGACAAAGAGTTCAAAAGACAGTTTGGCCGATCTTCAAAATCAGCCCTTGCTACGGCCGTTCTGATGCATATCACCGGGTCCCCTACAGGAAGGATTCACCTTCCGAAGTAGAGAACCATAAAAAAACCCAAGTCTTGGAACATCACAAAGCGCTGATTCCAGTGAGTTTCCTGTAATCCCATTTAACGATAGTGAGATGAAAATGGTTAGAAGACTCCAAGTTCTGATCTCGAGATTTGGGAATCTTGAACGGTATCTTTTGTTGTGCACATCATCAGGAAAGTCGGGCACAGAGACTGCGCCAATTACTAGGATGTAAACCTGTAATGAACCATTGATCACATGCAAGTCAACATCTGTCGCATGCAGATCTATCACTTTCATAACCACTATTTTTTGATTATTTCCATTATTTCACCATTATACGCAGCTGGTTGATCGACTAACCTGCACGAACAAGAAAACAAACACCAGGGCAATGCGCAAGGGAAAATGCCATTGAAAAGACTTTAATCGACTAATCAATTGCCTTTACAGTTGAGGGAACATAACTAAAACGGTTGGTGTTTATCAAAACGATAAACCTAAGAACAATCGACATTAACTCTCATGTACGGTCTGTAGTTCATAGGAGAACCTTATTGCGATAGAGACGAAGTTGCTACTGTCCGCCCTTCTGCACAAATCACGCGACGCGAGTGACAAGCAAACTCACGAGCAAGCTGGTTTCCCGCTCATCGTGGGTAAATAGGTCAAATAGTCCCCCATACGAGAGTTGTTCCAGCACCGTTCCATTTTTCGAAGGCCACAAATCGTTAGTCTTAGGTATTCGCGCGGCTTTTTTTCCATCGGTAGTATTGCGTTGTGACACCATTTGTTGACGAATGGTGTACCTGAGAAGTGCATCGATTCCCACGAAACTGTGCTACTATAGCTTGAATTGCGCTATGGCTTACGGCCAGACTGATCCACCCTTTGTCGAAAACAGTAAAGTGTAACAAAGTTGCCTGGGAGGGCATTCTTCAGAATCCCTTATTTGGTCTAGCAGACGTTGGAATCAGGCTCCGCTCAGAGTGCGCCGATGATATCGGCCTACTGAGTGATAATAAAAAGGCAATTTATCACGCCTCGATTTTCTTGGTAATTAAAATAAATGCATTCGGTCTGCGCTTTACATTTTCAAGGCTCTCAAAGATCGGCAAAAGCACGTACCTGCAATCACTCAGCAGGCAGGAAAGGATTACCATCACGACGAGACTGCACCATGAAGTGGTGTGACGGCTTGCGTACCTCCATGACCCAACGAGCTATACAGGTTGGCTTATCTCAAGCCGCATCGGTCGTCGCGCAGGATAATCAAGACCGCGCTGCCCCTTGCATCGAGTGGGATGAGCAGTGATAAGTATGCTACTGCTCATAATACCCTTTCTTTCATTTAACCTCTCTTCTGTCTCCAACCCAGTAGTTTTGCACCAGCTGCCTACCCACAGTGTCCCCACTGATAACACGCCCGATACTCGCAACGGTTCGTTGTCGAGTAGTGTAGTAGATGGTTTTCAATCTGCTAGCTCATTTTCTTAAGCCTCGTCAGCCTCTGAATCTGGGTTCCTTCAATGTGCGCGCTTTAATGCAAACTGCCCAACAGGCGTGTTTGGCTCTGACAGTGCACTCACTTTCGATTGATGTCTGTTGTGTAAGTGAAACACGAATTCACGATTCGAGTAGAGGAATTCAATTAACTCCGCCAAATGTCTCGTCAAGGTATTTCCTGCACACTTCATGAGACAAAGCAGCTCAAGCTGTGGATCAACGCAGTGTAAAAATAGACTCAAGTGAGAAGACTGAAGCAGACCTTCTAGACTGGATCACAGTCAACAGTCGCTTATGTGCCGTGAGACCGGAGGGCTGTCGCCGTTCGGAAGGATAGTAGTGTTAAGCGCAGTTTATTTGTTATTTCGGCGTACGCTTCAACAGACTGCAGCAGTGGCATAAAGAAAGACGAATTTTACGATGACCTCGTCACCTTTGTTCGGAAGAGCAAAGGCTCTAACATTTTAGTGGTAGCAGGTGATTTTAATGCACAAATTGGAAAACTTAGTGCATCGGAGTCCTGTTTAGATGGGCGGTGCGCCTTGCCTGCTGGGCGAACAGACAACGGAGAAAGACTCCTCTAATTCTGTGCAGACAATAACCTATTCCTCCCTAGCACGAATTTCTGACACAGTTCGCGCCGCACAGCGACATGGCGCTCTAACTCGACAGGTGATCTGAGTCAGATCGGCCATATCATCGCGTGCCCTTTGATTGGTTGCGATACAATTCTGTGTCATCCCATTTCGTTATTTTGTTATCGGATATTTGGTTCGATTATGTTCTCCGTTCGACGCTACAGTCGCTCGGAATTACCTTTGTTTAAAAACCGCGTCGTTTCTCAACGTATACTAGGTCTTTTGTTTCTGCACCTCAACGAGCTTCTAATCCATCTAAGAGACACTCGTGCTGGCTGGCAGGCAGCCCTTAAATGCACCCCTGCGGCCAAGATGTCCATTCCGACATTGCTGAGTACCAACATCCGCTCTCTGTTTACGAAAATGTCGGACCTGTTTCTCACACTTCAACCACCGATTCATGTTCACACGTGTGTCGTCTGCATACAAGAATCCTGGCTGAACCCGGATATCGCTAATTCACTCGTGTCGATAGACAGCTTCAGACTCTATCGGCAGGACAGAGTTTCGAACAAGAAAAAGACTGGAGGCGGTGTTGCAACATACATAAACTCATTCCGGTCTGGCAAGTCCGAAGTTGTTTATACGCACTATCTCAACGGAAGTGACTATCTCGTGACACAGTGTCATCCCAGGTTTTCTTCTAAATAACAGCACTATCATAACCAAATTATACATTGCGCCTTTCAGCTCGCAACAAAATATCGCATCTTTTTTCGACTCTTTTCTAGTATTTCTTGTTCCTCTTCTTGAGGATAATCTGCATATTATTACAGATTTTAATCATGCATCTACCTTACCACTGGCTGTGATTAATTTGACTAATCTCTGTGTTTCTCCCAACAGAGGCGGTTCCATTTTAGATAGAGTTATTACCAATCACCATGATTTATTCTCCTGAAACTGCGTGCACCAATTTCAAGTAGCGATCATTGTTTGCTACTGTTAAGGTCCAAGATATACTCTAGGTCAGTTTTCTATTCCTTCAGGCAAACAACTCAAATCCGAGTTCGCCTCCGTAACCTTTCACACAACAATCTTACTCTTCTTCAGAAATCCCTTTCGCTCGCATCTACCTGTTTCTCTTTTGAACCCCTGCTTAATGACAATGTGAAACTTTTCACAGAGATGGCCAACGCAATCTTTGATATTTGCTGCCCCTCAGAAACACTATTCGTCTCAAATGGCCGTGTCTCCACCCAGAAACTGGAATATCTAAGAAGATGCAAGGAGCACTTCTACAAACCTCATAATAACTCAAGCGTGTGACACATTTTCAACCTAATAAAAGCGGCAATCCAACGCATCGACATGACATTCGCCAGCCAACTCCTGAGTGGTAACAACAATCGATTCCTATGGCAAGGCATTCGACTGTTGTGTGGGAGGAAGAAGCATACGAAAACTCCTGCGGATGTCGACAGCATCAATCGTGCTTTCATCCATCCTTCCATTTATACCCCGGTACACATGAAACGTTCTGTGGATAACGACAGCGCAAATCATCTTCCAATTATACCCTAGTCATATTTGGTTAGGGTGGTAATATGACAGTTAGAAGTTTTTCTAGAGAAGAGGTGCTCGAACTTCTGCGCCTGGGTTCTTCTGT
>LUCM01004569.1:76684-91825 GCA_008360955.1 Fasciolopsis buskii | reverse complement strand
GTCGGTTGGAGGTTTTCGACAACCGATGTCTACGTAGCATCCGCTAGCACTGGATGTAGTGACCGGGTGAGTACTGTGGAGGTCAGGAACATAATACTAAGTGTTGGCTTTCAGAATACCTTGTTTCAGCGTATGAAACTTAGTAGACTACGCTAGTTGGGTCACATGTTGCGTATGGCGAACACTCGTCTATCATACCGCACCCTATTTTGTGTTCCTCCTAAGGAATGGAAGAAGCCATGTGGAGGTCAACAGATGACGTGGCAACGTGGAATGAGAAAATGTACAGCGAACTTAGGTAAAGTAGGTGTCTCACGACTTCGTGGTTGGGGTCCGAGAGACCCATCAACTAGCTGGCTGGAGACACTTAGGGATATGGCAATGAACCGTGAACAGTTTCGATCGCGTTGTTATTTTCCATCGAATCAGAATGATTGAAAGAATTCGTTTGTACAGTTAGACTGTGTTTTGTGTGTTGGCTGCAGTAGCGTCTTATCTTTTCCAATCTGTGTAGGTCCATTCCCTGTTCCCCTTGGATATTCACTCGTTTTATGATCATATTTAACCTTGGGAAAAAGCAGCGGCTAGTGAGGTTTGCCTTGCTATTTAACGCTGAACGATGATGATGAAGATGACGAACGGGCGGTTTTAAGTATGTCGGGTACTTGAGCAAAACTGGAAATCCCGTTAGAGAGATCACGTCACGGACTGGGAAAACTGTATACGCTTTTGCGAACCCGCAACATTCGTGGCATCGCTATTATGTGCGGTTTATCCTAAATGGAAAGGCACATAATACCACTCCATGGTTGTGGAACTTAATTCCTATGCGCAAATCTCAGCTATCAAAAACATCATAAGTGTCCGCGAATAGTGATGATTAGGGAATAGGAGGAAGTTGCGACCATGGAGAATAAGCGTTACCTTTACAGACTGGCTAGGTGTATTTGTTCACAAAAGCTTTGTTTAAATGAGACGATCAAGGAATCCGACAGATCACTGGTTCGGTTTCAAGAGTGCTGCCTGAAGCGTTAGGCGGCGCAGTTTAAAGGGCAGTTTAGTTGACCTATTGCCGTAATGAACGTTCAATTTATGGTAGCAAATAAAAAATGCATCTATCAGTAATGGAGGTCATCTGAGATGTAGAGATCCTGAAAATTTCTAACTCCCATATGACATAAAGCGTCCCAGAGGAAGATTGCTTTTGAACAAAGCGCTGTTGTTTGCATGACGACTGCGGCACCCGACAAATTCCTTGAAGAACCTTCCTGAGTAGCTCACTCATGCCAAAGTCATGCAGAAATGAGAAAACAAGACATTTTTTATCAAACACAATTTGATACACGACGAAAGGAGGACGCTTCTCGTACACCTCAACTTTGCTGAGTTCTGCTGGCGAAGAACCGTGGCAATGCACTTTTGGTCGAGTTACACTTAGATAAGCAGATCTCCATGGCGGACTTAATGAAATAACTTTTAGTAAACGCTGCGGCGTTCAACTATCAGGGAAAAGACTGAGATTTGATACATACGGTTACTGTTGAGAGAGCATTGTGCTTCGAGACGCCTAAGTTTGATCAAAAGTGAGTGTCTCGGGCTCCGAGGTGGCTGTTCATTCCGAACACCCCTCGAAATACTCCCAGGTGACCGTGCGTCAAAAACACCCTTTGCTGAGGAAGTTCTACACACGGCCTTCTCATATCTCAGAAGACATTCCCGGCTCTCCACCGGATTTACTTACTTTTGGTAGTCAGTCTAGGATAGAGAACTAAACTCTGATCCTACTATAACCACGGGCGGCGCACAAATCATACTGGTAGATGCTCACCGGTATTTGCAACAAAGGGGTGTACTGAGCAACCGGGACATTTGGTCTCCTTTAGAAGATCTGTGAAATGAGCAATTAATCACCGGTCTCCAGTGGTCTGCAACATCCACAGGCCATTCTAGTGATTTGGAGGCTACATTGGGTACGGACTCCTAATTCAACCCTATACAGGTTTGGAAGACCGAAAAGTACCAAGCTCACAAGGAAACCATGGATTCCATGGACGACCAAGGACGTGGAGGTAGAGAATGGATGAGTTATCATATTCAGCGGGCTCTAAACAGCGTTCTTTATTCTCTCCTCTTTCTTTCTCATTGTTTTTGTTCTTCGCCATGCTCATAGATTTGTAGAAATATTATATATGTATATATATATATATATGTTGGAAAATCGAAGGGCACCGTAATTCCATTATTATGCCATCCACCAACCTCAAAACACCTACGCAGATATACACAAGGATACCATTGTCACACCGTCCTACGAAGAAAGATTACTTGGTATAACAATGGCCGATATTCTTTTAGATCACGATTTTTTACGCCTACATAAGATAACTATAGCTACTTGGGAGGAGGAGATGAACCGGTTTTATTGCCCAACCTTACTCCAGTTCTTGTCATCTGACCACCTCTATTTCGTACCCTTTTACTCAAATACTCTCCAGCCGATAGCAAATCACGACCACTATGCGCCGCAGATGAACATTTTATCCATCCCTAGACCAACCATTTAAGTTGAGGGAAAAACAATAAGCCGACGAACTTATCTTGGGATGCTCAGACGCTGGTCACTAACAATAGACGATACCAACACACAATGGCGACTAACTACAACCAGATGGTAAATCGACTCACGCTTCTCGACGTTTATCCAGTCCCAAAGGTCAATCGATCAAACGGCCGAAAAGTTTCCAGTTATGCCGTTTTCTGCGTCCTAGATGTAAAACCGGCATATCGTCAATTATCGATCCGAGACGAAGATAAGGCTTTTATTGCGTCTGAAACCCGTGGAATTTTGTTCGTCCTGGGGGTTTCCCCTCAGTGTAGCTAACAATTTCCAACTTTTTAGATAACTGACGAAACAATCGAGGCGGAATCTCCCTCTGGGATTTGATTAATTGGATAATATCACTATTTGTGATAAAGATGAGAAATAACATCCGAGGAATCATTCACAAATCTGCACGGCTACTGAGGAATATGGACTAACGTTCAATGAGAGTAAAAAAAAGCAACTAGGGCTAAGTTTACTGGACTTTGGGGATCAATAAAACCCGCTCCTGGCAGAGCAGAACTCCTATAGAACTTAACACTTATCAAAGACTAAAAGTTTCAACCTCCCGCCATTGGGATTTCTGCGTATTACTTAGAAAGGGAATCACGTTATTCCGATAAGATCCAACTTCTGCCTAATAATCAAACATTCCATTTTCGGATAAAGTCGAACTATGATATAAGTTTTTGAAGAATGAACAATCGCGATCCGCAACGTCGGCAGCGGATCCAGAATCACTCCTAGAGATGGACGTTTACGACCTCGCTATGCTTCCAAACATAAGACAGGAAAATTAGCACACGCTACCTTTCACAATCTCCACCTCCACACCTCCCTCTATTGTCCATCACGGCCCACAGTTCGTAAGCAGGCTTTATGCTAGCCGGTTACTCAAACCGAAGGGTTGACTCAGAGAGCATTTCCTCCAGAATTTGATCAAAGCTTCTAGTCTACGAGGAAGTGGAACGATATGAAGTTCACATGATCCACTCAGCCAGTAGCCGATTATTCAGTTCGTACTTCAGGACTAGACATCCTGGGTACCCAACGCAATCCTCCACCACATGTGCTAGTGAACATGGGGTTTCGTGCATCGCCCGTCATTCGTTGGACTCATGCTTCAATAGTAACCTTGACGCCGAGCATTTGCCATCTTCCAATCATACTCACGAAAATACATCTGTCACAAGAATCCACTCCATATGAATATAGTATCCACGACTTAAAGTAGTCCAGTTATTTCAGCATTCAGAATATGCAAAATGTAAGATCACTATATCTTCTCGACACATGAATTGATAAACCCCTACCTATCTTTTAATCATAACCCACCTCAAAGAACGGTATAAGCTGAAAGAATCAATTCGTGGGCACGACCTAACTGTCTTAACCTATTCAAGTCCGCTTCCAGCTCTGAGGATGGAGCTCCATGACCCAATACTCAAAGTTCTACCTGAGCGTTAGTGATACTATAATCCAGCACTGCTATCGAGACACTAGTGCACGAGCACCAATAGTCTTCTCATTTATTTCGGTCGCAATGGTCGTGCTTCTGAGCCCTAACAATGTGGTCTATCCTGCACTAGATAAAAGGTTACAAGAAGAAAGAACTCGGCTGTGGTTGTTCGCATACGTAGATTGAAAAAACAAATGCTCGCCTGAACTAGCGTCCGTAATGTGATCATGGGCACGTTCCGCTGACTGAAAGGCAGCCCTGATCCCAATGTGACAACAGGTCTAAATCCATTGTTTCCCTTTTCCACCAGTTTTGTAAAGATTAATTTTGCCATCAAGTTCATTGTACTGAAAGAAACAATTAGCCCCACAATCCGAAGAAAGCAGAAAGTCGTTCAGGGATCTACCGAAAATTGAAAGCCCTCAAACAACATGCTCTGAACGAACATTGCATGTTTCAGTTCTACCCAAATGGAGCAAAACTTGTCACAATCTACTTTATCTCGTCAATTCATCCAAAAAATGGTGAAATAGCCACGAATGGATTTATCCGAATGACTCACAGTTTGATTAATCGGATCAGACAGTATAACCTTCTCAACCAACCACAAACAATCTGACATGAAGCTAAGTGTAACATTATTTCAAATGCTGCCATTAGAACCGAGTTCTGTTTCCAGCACGAGGCAAGCAGTCTGCTGGCATCCAGTTCAAAAAACTGTTGCGAAACTCGCCTTAATTCCAAATACCGCAGAGGAACTTGAAACATTTGAATCAAAGTCACTGAATATCATCTATCTTCATTTAAAAAACGTCAACCATATATCCCGACATTCGACATGGTGAGAAGTCGGAAATTAAAATAAAATACTGAACAACTTAGATAAATGTGCTACGACTGTACTGATCGGTAAAAAAACACTATGCTGACAAGCTGCAAGCTACCCTGACGGACAAGAGCAAAGTTGTCGATGACCCGTCCCAAAGTGGTAAAATCCATATAAACGAACATAAAATTAAAAGTACCTTGAAGCCACTTAATCAGAAAGGTTAGAATCAAAAAGAACTTTTTGAATGCATACCACCTTGAATAAAAGCTTGACGTCAACGTAGCAACATTTTAAAAGAATTATACTAGAAAACGATACAAGAGAGGGAAAATGATAAAGAACAACGCCTTGTTCCGTTGGTTTTCGCCGTTCACATTACGTGAACGGTTTTGATGTTTTCATTAAACAGCACGAGTTCTATAGATAGGCTATATAGCAATCACGCCAGACTTCAATTCTGAGGTACGTCTCTCACGTCTCCAATCAACGACCAGCCAAACACGTCGGACTCCGAAGAAGAAAGCAAGAGGCATTAACCGATGCCGAAACTGAAGCCAACATCTTCATAAGACTACGGCAAATCATGCTCTCGAGGCCGCCAGTTCACAATGGGCGATCAGAGCAAAAAGAACAGGCAAAGAAAAGACACTAAATATGTGCCCAAACCGCGCAAAGTTAGTTATTGCAATTACCTCCGTCAGAGAACGAGTATCTGCACTCAACACACGACAACACACCTCATCATTGCTCATCTGGTGTTCCCATCGGACACGTACGATGTTCCGCAGACGTAGGAGGTCGAAAACAAAAGATCGCTAGGCCTCCACAACGCGTTAGGACAAGTCTCGCAACCGTAAAGCAGAACACCACGAACTGTGGTATGGTGGACCCTTCATTCGAGGGGAAGCGGATGGCACGGTGGGACCACACGTTTCGCAAGTTCACGGAAAATGCTCTGGCTTCCGTAATGCGCTTTGGAACCTCCTACAAAACACACCCACCGATTTCAGCCAGACTTCTGAGGTACTTGATGTCATTGGCTACCTCTAACCGATCATCGCAAAAGATGAGCGCAGACACAAGTTCTTGTCAGTCTTGGAGAAGTACCTTGTATTTTGAAGTTGTAAAGCAGGTGCCATATGGGTTTGCTTCAATCGTTAAGTTGTCCAACGCGAGTCAAATTGCTTGTCCATCGTCCCTTAGAAAGACAATGCCATGGATATTATTTAAGTCCAAAACTCTCTTTCCTGGGAAAAGTTCAACTCTTCTGTCTAACAAACCAAGTAAGGCGCTCTGAAAAAATCTCTTTCCATGGCAAAGTCAAGAAGAGAGCGAGCTGTAGAGCGGCCTTGTCATGCTCCACTGGAGACGACGAAGAGTGGCAAAAGCTGACCATAAGCCCTAATCCGACCTGAAGTATGACGGTACACTTCTTTGAAGACCGACACATACTTCTCAGGTACTCATTCTTTACCAAACGGTGTCGTAGTGCAGACTTATCAACAGGGAAAAAGGCTTCGCGAATGTCTAAGAACACGGTGATCGTTGGCCTTTTGTAAGTAAAACGGTGCGTTAAAACTTGTCGGAGAGTGAAGATTTTATCGACGCATCCACGACAGCGCGAAACCGGCTTGTTCCTCACGAGTTTACCCTTCACGCGTGTTGGTTGGTGCAGAGCGCCAGCTAAACTGTTCTTGAAAATGCTCTGCCCAGCAAATAAGACGTCACTGCTGGTTGTGAATAGGTGGTCCGTCAGCTTCACAGCAGGTGCCATATGGATTTGCTTCAATCGTCAAGTTGTCCAACCCAAGTCAAATTGCTTGTCCATCGGAATAGGGTATGCATACATAGGTGCATCCCTCAATACCCGAGCATCATAAAAGATGTAAACATTCCAAATTGTGTTCTCATTGGACGTAACCCCTTCGCTCGTAAGTGCTCCGCTTCGATTAGCTATTCAACGGCATTACATACTCCACAGAAGACGAAATTCAGGTGAAATCTTCGACTGATGCACTAGGATACTTTTCCAAGGTTTGTGCACAATGTATATGCTATGTCCGTTGGAAACTTTTATCAGAAAAAGGTAATGTGACGATCGGATTTCTTCTTTGTCCCTTCCAGACCGTTTCATAACAGTGGTTGCATCCAACAGCCATAAAAATAAGCCCCTCATCCTGACGTTACCGCTTCGTTGATTACGTCTCGTATTGCGAATTCCAACTGTAACGTTCACCAGATTACTTGAGGCGAAACACTTCATACACGAGATAAAGACAAAGGTGTAAAGTTATTCCCCAATGTGCACTAAACCAAAAGCATGGGGCTATTCAACGAAGTAAACATAAGAGAAAAACATCGATTGGCCTTTAAACGAATTTTAATGATTTTGTATTTATGTGACAAGATATTAACTAGATAATTTTTATATTATCGATGGTCCGAAGCATTTACTCCTCGAATTATTTCGGTGAAAAAAGTCTATCCAAATAGACTTATTTAACGTGACTTGGTGCTCATGGCCAAAAAAGCCTTGTTCATTAGCCTTCGTTTCTGTGGTGACAATATTCGGAACCCTAATGGGAACCAAAAGTGCAAGTTTAAAAGATGCGTTTGCTGCAGCATGGTCGAAATGATTGTTCAAGACTTCACCTTTGATAAAAATACAAAACAAGGACTTATTTTCGGTGCTAACCGCATCTACGCAATCACATACGTTTGCGACGCACTCTACATTAACCACATGGCATAAACCACTGGTATAAAAGAACAACAGTCGCGTTAAGTAAGTCAATGCGAATCTAGCAGTGCCTTAAGCACAATATTCGAGTATTTGGCTGACTCGAATCATCGAGTTGAATCGGATCAATAACTTAGGATATTTTACCGGGAGATCCAATCAAAACGAGTCCGGAGGAGTAATGAGGACGTCTTTAGAAGACAAATGGCATCCAACCCACGAGCACAAAAGCGAGTTGAACACGTCCTTCCACAGCTGTCAACCGCAACGACGATGCCATACACTCACAGACATCCAGATTTCCCGCCTGGAAATACGATTCAACTGACCCCCGGGTCCTATCCGCTGCAAAGCCTTTGAAAGTAGAACGGCTTTGTTTTGGTCCCCACTGCTTTCTACATCTCAGAAGTTGGGTATGAACACATGCACAAGTATGGAAGCTTATCTCCTAAGTTTGACCGTCATATAAATTGTAAAGACAACTGCAAATTTTGTTCACCTGAGCTTCTCTGATTTGCCCCATCCTCAACAACCCACCGATCATGTACAGGAAGCGGCAATATCAAAGATGTCATCATGGTCTAGTGCTGGAGGAAACAGATTTACAAAATTAAAATCTGAGTGATGTTCAATAACCAAAATGCCATATAAAACAAAAAAATCAATGCTAGAATTCAGAGAAGCAACAGTTTACCTATCAGAGAAACAGCTGTTTCAGAACAATTTCGTGAGCATAGCCTCATCAAAACATTTCCGAACTCCGAATTTGAAGCCGCACTCAAGACAAATATAAGAAATACCCAAAATAGCAAACTTACTGAGCTCGTCCTTGCTCCGGATGCACCCATGTGGGATATGTGACGAAAGCCCGTTGGATTACCTATTGAATAGCGATCTATCTTTGGCTTTTTCTGTAAACGGGTTTCGTATTAACTATGGGAAAATTACCTGTTGTGATGTCGCAGGAATGCAACAGAACAGACACACCATACTATCGGCTAGGGATATGCCGAAAGTAAAGCCAAATCAGAGCCTTGACTTGATGTGAACTGGAATACCGACCCATCGAAGGGGTTTATGAAAATGTAGAATAACAGACATGTCGGATAAAAGTTCATTTAAGTGGAACAATGATCAGCAACGAACGAATGGTAACGGAAGTTCGGAGTAAAGACCCAATGTGAAGCTATGACCTAAATGTAGGGGCAGGAACTATCAAGCGTGGAAATATAAGAAATCAGGCGACATACAACGTCAAACAAACAGCGGTTAGTCTTCGTGCAGCTGCATGGAAATGGGGAATGTGCAAGTACCGTATTCGATGTGGCATCATAAGCCCACAAGGCAGTGCATAGAATACTCATTTCTGTTTCTTAAATAATAGAGATGAACCGTTTGCCAACGTCTATAAATTTCAGACAATAAAAACAGATGGGAACATCGTCTCCGGATAACAGGCTAATTCCGAGTCCCGCACAGAAGGCAGTGATGTATTAAACTAATTGCATACTGGGTCATTTCCCTTTTCCAGATTCAACTTTTAGTTGGCTGTTCAGTAAACAAAGCAAGGTTTTTGAGTGATGCTGTATCATACCCGTTGTCCGAAAACCGAATTTGGGCAGCGGCTAAACTTACCCGATGGTTGGCTGGTTCTAGGACTAGGTAGAGTATGTGTTGCGTTGGAATACTCACTCATGGGAAGTATAGTTCTTCATCGTGCAGGATAGGGGACGGAGTAGAGAAACCGGATCAAGAATTCTGAGATCGAAAATCTTACGGCCCTTAATTTTACTGTTCAGAAATTTTACTCGTTCCCCAAAATGCGAATCACAGAACAGCAAGATTACTCCAGTTGTGAAAAATGTCTTCCAGTTCCTCGGGCGTGAATGACGAACCACTGCCCAGTAAAGCTTATGAAGGCGCATCTAAGACAGGAGGAGGATCATTCAACCGTTTGCTTACAGCAAATGGTGCACCCGGAAGCAATAAAAGCAATCTGGAGAAGTGATCCTTAATAATAAGGCATGCGCACCTTGAAACTCAGGTTTATAGGTTTGAGTGGCTGTGAACTCGATAAGGGGAAACTTAGGGATTGAAAGATTGTATCCTGATTACCACACACATTGGGTAATTTGCTAGGATGCGGCTCGTTATCACACTTGACCTATTGGGACCTTGTACGGTCATATGCTACTTCATACTTCAGCGTCATGGTTACTGATTTCGTCTCCCCACCCCTCATGTATTAGACAAAAACGGTTACGCAACAGGTCTCTACCACCACACCAATGTGTTCAGCTTGTGAGAAAATAAAATATAAAAAAGAATGAACGCCGAGAACGGGGACCGGTCATTTCAGTAAGATTTTCATAATAATTATCCTTGCACTGATGAACTCTGCTCTGGTTGCTACTTCACGGCACCAACTACACAAAACAGTAACAAATGAGAAGGAGTGAACGACCAACAGCAAGGTGAAAAACTAGAGAACTACAAAAACAGGAGAGATTTTGAATACCAGAATGCCACTGAATACGGTATTAATCCACATAACTTAGTCTTTCCGACCATTGCTTGGTGTGATCTCGTAGACCCAACTCGGCAGTCTAACTGGACTTACCCTAGCCAATCCAATGGTTAATTTTTTCACGCATTTCAGTGTAGCATCGACCGACCATCTTGGTTGACCTTCCGATCACTGCCTGCCACGGAGAACACCGTAAAATAAATCACGCTTTCTGTAAGCAAGCGCAGTACAGGATCCAACTACTTAAGTCCATCCAGACTTAGTTCGCATCCTAAAGACTGAACTTTACGGCCCAGAACCCTAAGCACAATACATCATTTACTGAGAAAGATCTCCCATTTCATTCTACCAATAGCACGGAGACAACGGCATTCAAACACCGAAATTCCGCACATCTACCCTCGACGGCCATGTTTTTCAACCGCTGTGCACCAGTGACCCTATTACTGTTGTGTGCAACCAACTTTTCGCCCATAATTGGATTCCATGCTGACATCACTAATGCCTCATACTGGTAGATTACAATCCATCTTCCTGTATGCGCGAAGACACTTCACCCAATATACGAGCACCGGGTGAGATGCCATTACCCAAGTAGTCAAAGCTATATGGTCCATGCAAATCCTAACCTGCGAGGACAACATTCGGCTTTGGGTCAATCCAGTCCTGCAGCAGCATTTTGCATTGTGAAAGCGCAAAATGCATCCAAAAACAGCCATAATTTCATTCAGACGGCCACAGCGAGATTGTTTATGTCAACATAATCCACCGAGTTATAAAGGATGGCTTATTTAAAGCTAAAGATTGAGCCAAATGAAGTATATCAATGGACAGAGGCTTGAAGAAGTAATCTCCCGTTGCTCCAGGTTGGCGGTCGATTTGAACTAGCAATTCAAACAGAAAAAATGAATGCAAGAATTAAGGATCTGTTCAGCTACTACCCACTGCCTCGCGGATAAGTTCTTTCTAAAACTAAGGGTTTTGGATGAGAACCCTAATCGTCCTCCTGCTTATAGGCTGGATTTCAAAGCAGTACCTGTTCACAGTTTTGTCACCCAGCTACCACTGTTGCTGAATCTAGCGATTGTTTTAGTTCCGATTTACTTCGGGAGCCTTTGAAATGCATGCACCAAGCATGAGTGCAGTGGAAGGAGCATGCCAAAATCACTAGGCCCCAATACACCAGAAGGAAAAGACCGGCAACCGTGGCCCAGAAACTTGGAATGGCGCAAAACCACAGAAAGTTTCATTGGGTCAGGTGGCGATGAGTCGAACGACAGTGAGTTGACGTCTAACACCCTGAATAAGGTATTAGCGGTTAGTATGGGTACATCCAGGGCTCGAGAGGCGTACGGTAAACAGAAGAATTTGTGGCGCTGACGTGATAATTTGCTGAAGTTGAAGGGTCGTGTGTACTGCGCCGAAGTGCGTAAAGTTCCGTTTTATGGTTGAGAGACATTGAGTTTGTATGCTGAAAATGCTCGTTGCTTGAAGGTTCGTGATCACCGATGTTTGTGTAGTATCGCCAGGATTAGATGGTGTGCCCGCGTGAGCAGTACAAAGACAAGGAATCGGGTACCGGGTACCGTTTCAGAGAATGCCCCAACAGAGCTGATCGAGCTGAAAAGACTTTATGGGTTGGGTCACGTGCTTCATATGACAAATATAAGGCTATTATTTAGTACTTCATTTTTCATTGGTCTCTAAGACTAGGAGAAAGCACGTGGAACTCAGCAAATGATGTGACAACGTGATGTGAGAAAATGTGCAGCAAACTCAGTTAAAGTAGGTGCTTCACGTATACGTGGTGGGGATCCATTAACCGGTTGGGCGGAGGCATTGAAGGACATTTCAGCGAACAGTGAACAATGGGGACTGTGTTGCCACATTCTGCCGAATTAAAATGACTGGAAAGAATGTGAGTTTGTAGGTTTACACTGTAATCCGTGTGTTGAATATTATGGCATTTTTTCTCGCCACTATAGTTCCATTGACTGCAAATCTTGCACATTCATTCCACTAGCACCGTGCGCCATAGTGAGAAAGACAACAACTAGCGGGGCTCGTTAGGTTTTGTAACGTTGAGCAGCGACGATGATGATTATGATGGATTCTCACGTGCATAGTTTTTCCGATCATTAGATGGTCGGCGGAGAATAATACCCGCGAGCATTTTTGGTGGTGTACCGACCGAATCAATTCCTTCGTGATCCTCTCTAGAGGATATTTCACCCTTCTTGTAATTGACCATAATCACCTATTCACACTAGCCGTTAGGAATCTGCTCGCTTGTCCAGATCGACTTCCTTATTTTCAGTAATTTCGAAAGCCTCAACAAGGTGGGGGTGGATATCTCAGGCTCCGATTCGTCTAATTCCCCTGATCATCTCCCGAAATGCGTGCGTCTCAAACAACTTCTGATGAGCAAGTCCTACATACTGCCTTCTCATAGCGGAGGTGTTTTCATCAAAGTGCGACAACGAAGATATGTTCAACGGTCTCCACCGGATTGACTGACCTCGTTAGTTAGTCTAGCAGAGGTGGCGAAACCTTGATTCAAATCTAACCACGAGCGGAGTACAAAAAGTTCAGCTGTATGCTCATCGGCATCTGTGGAAAAGGAATGAACTAGGCATCCAGGATATTTAGCACCATTCGAAGTAGACATGAACTGGGAAATTAGCCACCGGTCTCCAGCAGGTTACGTGGATCTCATACCGTCTTGCTGCCTCTGAATTTATATCGTTTAGCCAAAGGTTCAGAGGTAGTTTCGCACGCTTCTCTAATCCACAAAAGCGATTTTCTACGGTGCGCAACTGTTAACTTCCCTAGTGGTCCACATTACTCCCCCTCCCGCCCAATTTTCTTTCACCGGGAACTGCAGTCACCGTATTATTAATAATGTCGCGGCAAGACATTCTGTCATTGCTATCAAGCATTCTCCTTCAGCTTGCTTCAAAATCTCACTGAACCTGATTCCGCCGGCTGATGCCCTTCTTCGTCCTTGATGGCCCTTGGAACTAATTGCATTCAATGTGCAAACACTGATGTGCGTAGGTCAACGGGGATGTTTATCTCCTGCACTGGAGACTGTGACCATCGATATGTGTTGTATCCAAAACATTCGCATTCAAGACTCCAGCTATGTTATAAGATTGGCATTCCCATTTGGTCCTTCCGTGAAGTTTCATCTGCACCTTTCTGGGGACCCTGAGGATACGACTTCTGTTTCTTGGCGTTGGTTTGGTTCTCAGTGAGAAAGCTAAATCTGCACCACCTGACAGGATCCCAGTCGACAGCCGGCTGTACCCAGTGAGACTTGGAGATTCGTGCAAAGCAAACGGTCATTGTTTTGACAGACGCAACTTTTTTCATCTCAGCGTACACGCCAACAGATGACAGCCCAGATGCAATAAATGACACTTCCTTTCAAAAGCTGCACGACTTCTTCCGAACAGCAAAACCAAGTAGCATCATGGTTTTGGCAGGGGACAGGATTACTCGGGTAGGTCGGCTGCCCTCAAATGAGGCGCAACTAGAAGACCATTCCGGTCTCGATTCCCGTCGTTCAGAAAATGAGGGTCGGTCGTTGACCATTTGTTCAGACCAATGATTGTTTCTCGTGAGTGCAGACTTCAGATTGTCCAACTGCCGGTGCGTCACTTGGCATCCACCCAAATCGACCATTTCGCTACTAGACACCAATGGGGAGGCTGTTTACAAAGTCGCCGGTCGTACTGGAGCACTCCCATCGACTTCGATCGGACGTTAGTTTACACTAAGCTCTCCATGTGCTTTGGTGGGCGCAAAAAATGCATGGTACGACGTCGGTCAGATTCCGACAAGCTATCTGATCTGACTCGCGCATCAATCTTTCGAAGTACACTGGCTGAAAAGATAGAATTGCGCTCATCTCAAGACATCAATGAGCACTGGTCGCTTATTAACAATGCCTTGAATTCTTTTGGCTTAGTGAGCTGTGGCCTGACCCGTCGTGTTGTGATACTCTGGATTTCTGCTGAGTCTCTGAGCTTTATTGAAGCACGTCAGTCCATCCAGACTGGTAGGATGGTAATGAAAGCATGTGTGGAGGTCGCGAGATCTGGTGACCTCAACGAGCTTTGAAGATGAAATATACTGCAACCCAGAGGAATTCCCCCGAGTTGTTTCACCTCATCCAAACAACCAGTAGGAAAGCATTTGGTGTAACATAAACGATCTGTGAAGCTGACGGACCACCTATTCACAACCAGCAGTGACGTCTTATTTGCTGGGCAGAGCATTTTCAAGAACAGTTTAGCTGGCGCTCTGCACCAACCAACACGCGTGAAGGGTAAACTCGTGAGGAACAAGCCGGTTTCGCGCTGTCGTGGATGCGTCGATAAAATCTTCACTCTCCGACAAGTTTTAACGCACCGTTTTACTTACAAAAGGCCAACGATCACCGTGTTCTTAGACATTCGCGAAGCCTTTTTCCCTGTTGATAAGTCTGCACTACGACACCGTTTGGTAAAGAATGAGTACCTGAGAAGTATGTGTCGGTCTTCAAAGAAGTGTACCGTCATACTTCAGGTCGGATTAGGGCTTATGGTCAGCTTTTGCCACTCTTCGTCGTCTCCAGTGGAGCATGACAAGGCCGCTCTACAGCTCGCTCTCTTCTTGACTTTGCCATGGAAAGAGATTTTTTCAGAGCGCCTTACTTGGTTTGTTAGACAGAAGAGTTGAACTTTTCCCAGGAAAGAGAGTTTTGGACTTAAATAATATCCATGGCATTGTCTTTCTAAGGGACGATGGACAAGCAATTTGACTCGCGTTGGACAACTTAACGATTAAAGCAAACCCATATGGCACCTGCTTTACAACTTCAAAATACAAGGTACTTCTCCAAGACTGACAAGAACTTGTGTCTGCGCTCATCTTTTGCGATGATCGGTTAGAGGTAGCCAATGACATCAAGTACCTCAGAAGTCTGGCTGAAATCGGT
>LUCM01004569.1:54369-76625 GCA_008360955.1 Fasciolopsis buskii | reverse complement strand
GGTGTGTTTTGTAGGAGGTTCCAAAGCGCATTACGGAAGCCAGAGCATTTTCCGTGAACTTGCGAAACGTGTGGTCCCACCGTGCCATCCGCTTCCCCTCGAATGAAGGGTCCACCATACCACAGTTCGTGGTGTTCTGCTTTACGGTTGCGAGACTTGTCCTAACGCGTTGTGGAGGCCTAGCGATCTTTTGTTTTCGACCTCCTACGTCTGCGGAACATCGTACGTGTCCGATGGGAACACCAGATGAGCAATGATGAGGTGTGTTGTCGTGTGTTGAGTGCAGACAGTCGTCATCTAAATGAGGTAATCGCCCCACTTTGTATTCTGCGGCTCGAGCACGTATTGCGTATGCCTGCCCATCGCCTACCTTTTTGCGCTCTCTCTGCACGCGATGGGCAAGATTGGAAGAAACGACATAGCAGCCAGGTAATGATCTGGCGTAGAGGTATGAAGAAGTTATCTTCAGCTACGGCCCCCGTTGGTGCTTCCTGCCTTCCTGGCTGAAGCCCAAGAGATTTGGACTGTTTTCGGTTGGAGACGCTGGCGGATATGGCCCAAAACCGAATTCAGTAGCCTTTCTGTAGACCTCGTTCCACTTTGAAATAATCAGAAAACAACCAAAAATTCAGAATGTATTTGGTGAAGAAAATAACTGGTTTGTGGTTTACTATTATTTTTCCAACTTATTCATCCACTTTCTGCAAAATTCTGCATACATTTTGTTGTGCTGGTACCATGCTTGTTTCA
Organism: Fasciolopsis buskii; assembly: GCA_008360955.1. NCBI lineage: Eukaryota > Metazoa > Platyhelminthes > Trematoda > Plagiorchiida > Fasciolidae > Fasciolopsis > Fasciolopsis buskii. Next base: position 75,875 of record LUCM01004569.1, on the reverse strand, counting down.
AGCCGGTGTAATACATATATATATATATATATATATAAACTCGTGGCGGAGGTATTCCTACCAAAGTGCCAAGATGAAGGCGAACTCCTGGCGCCTCCCACCGGGCTGAGTGACTATCGGTCATTAGTTTAGGGTAGTTGGTTAAATCCCGATCACAAACCAACTACAGGCGGCACACGAAGCACACGGTTGTGCCCACCGGTGTCCGTGGTGGAGGTATTCTGGGCACCAGGGATGTCCAGCCGCATCCGAAGAGCGTATGAACTGGGCAGTCAATCACCGGTTCCCAGTGAGTTACGTGACCCTCAGATCGTCCTGCCACCTTGTGGGTAGACCATTTGGTCAGAGGCTCGAAGTAGGGTCCCCTAGATCAACCCTTTACTTCCGTTTGGGCAACTGGGTAGCATCGAGCACGCAGAGGACTCATGGGTCTTAATGGATGGCCGGTGATGTGAAAATGAGGGAGTGAAAAACTGGCATGTATTGTGAACTTTACATATCGTTTCTTTCTCTTTTTTGGTTGTTGTTTTTCACCTCCGCCATTATTCCGATGGCACACTATCTGTACCCAGACTTGAGCGATTTATATATATATGCATATATATATGAAGAGAGAGGGGTTTCAATGTTTTACTACTTCTCAGACAAATAAAACGTCAGGAGGGATAAGAACGGCGCGACTAAAACAATGTGTCGCTTGGGTAGTCTTAGATAGATGAAAACTGCTCGGATCTCATGGTGGAAGAAGCTGTGTGTTTATGAGATAACGTCCCAATTAAAGAGACTCAATTTGATTGGTGTAACCCGGGCTTATTCTGGTCAACGCATCCAACGAACGCAGCGACGTTCGGTTACGCATAAGTGCCTGTCCTGCCAACAGTGGATCGAAAGCAAGACGTCAATCAAATTTTGACCTGTTGTCAGTTTGTCAAATGACTTCCGGTTTAAATGAGAAAACTGAAATCGTAAGGGCCCATGTGCTTCCCTGATCAGCAGGTCGTCACTGAAGAATTGGTATATTTTGTCATCTTTAGTGACCAGTGAAATCAGTGAAGCCATTCGACACCAGTCAATCAGTTTCACTCTTTACAACTATTAACCCTGGGCCAACGTGCTCCGGTTTGGTTGCTGCCTCATGGTATCATCTACTCAAAAGATAAGAAGACGGGGAATAATGAAAGATTGAATGCAAAACAATAAGTCGAGCAACTATCCAGAAGAAAGATATCAAAGTCGATAACTCCACTAGTTGGGACAATGAATCATACCATCTTTAACCCGATAGTCTAACTGAACCTACTTGAGCCAGTCCACTGGCTGTCTTTCAGAATGTATTTCATGTCATCAAATGGCCACCTAGATCCATCTTCCAACCACTAACTGCATCGGAGAGGCAGTTGGTCTGCGGGTATGCACAAAATATCATTCAAACCACCTTAATTTATTCATACTGAGTGCTTGTCATCACAAAGTGGTATGATCTCGGTGATCTAGCGCAGATTTTCAGAACAGTATGCGGCGGGCTACATGCCATCCTATTCGCCATGGCACCACAATTAACTTGACTCCTGATTCAGCAGTGGCATTAGCAATGCCACTGACTAGAATCTAAACAAGGATTACTAAAAACGTCTGTCATCGATGAAACGAGTTATCTCTTATTCCTTTTAATAAATAAACATTTGTGGCTTAAATATTTCGTCCATAAAGTTGCGTGCACTGTTCACGTCGTATCCCAAATCCAGGTGGATTGTGCACCAATATCAGTACTCCGGATAACATCAGAAATCCGGGTAATCCAAGATAGGACTTATGCAACACTAATTTTGTTCAGCATAAACAATGACCTTCAGAAATGCTACGTGGGAGGAACACAGAATCCCATGAAACATTGCTGGTTTCATTATCTTCTTTCTCAGAAACGGTTAACTGGAGGTTATCAGTGCTTTGATTTTACCCATTTGTATTTTTATGTTTCATGCGCGACTGTATTGGAAGGGGCATGCGACACATCTACCATAATCCACTACATGGAGGAAGGGAGAACCGACAATCACGCTCCTGAAACTTGGAGTGAGGTAGAATTGTATGAGATCTTAGTAGGTCAGGTGTGGTAATGAGGCGGACGACGGCGTTGCCATCTACTACCAAGGTGAGTGAAGCTTTTGGGGCTCGAACCACTAACCTTTTTGGTGACGGGAACTTATATCAACCCTCCACCGCCGGTTTGACCGCATTAACAGCTTGACAGAATGCACGGTGAGTTAGTACACTGTTCATTACTTTATAACCAAGCTAGCCATCTAGGAGAATGCAACGGGGTTGACTGAGCCATGTACTGTGTATGGTGAACACTCATCTACCATAATATCGCCTATTTTGCGTTCCTCCCACGAGGTGAAAAAAAGCCATGTGGAGGTCAACAGATGACGTGGCAACGCGGGATGAGGAAATGTACAGCGAACTTAGGTAAAGTAGGTGTCTCACGCCTTCGTGGTTGGGGTCCGAAAGGCCCATCAACTAGCTGGCTAGAAATACTGCAGAACATGACAGTGAACCGCGAACACTGGCGATCGTGTTGTCATTTTCCGCCGAATCAGAATGATTGGAAAATACATTTATAAAATGAGACTGTTCCGTGTGTTGGCTACTGCAGCATTCCTATACTTTCCCGCCTGTGTAAGTCCGCTCCCTGTTCATCTTTGATACTGACTCTCATAGAAACATGTGACAATGAGGAAGAACAGTAGGCAGTGAGGTCTGCCTTGCTTTTTAACGCTGAAGGATGATAATAATGATGAACGGAGCTGAAGTAGGCACTTCATTAACAGCTTAAATGCTCGAACACCACTGGCATAAATAATAGCGTAGCTAGCCATTCTGGCGAATGAATATGAATGCAGTGAATATCCTAACCAGACATCATACGTCGAATTCAGTTCAACAGCAAGTAATCTTATCAACAAATAACACCACCTCTTTTGGAAATCATTAAATTATCAGGATGACGTGCATAAAGCCCACCGCATCTTGTTAAACAAGCTGCAAAATAATGACCTGGTTTTTCATTCTATATCTATCTGGAATGTAAATGGCAGCAGTTGGGTGAAAAAGGACTAACGTTTTATTCTGGAACCGCGAAAGCGTTACATTAACTAAGCCAAAAAATTTCGAAAGATCATAGCTGTGCGGAATTAATACGCAAATTAAATCGGACAATTTTGATTCCGTATAATCCCATCGTGAGAAAGGGCAATGTGGACTTCACACCAACGTTTATAAAACCAGGTAATATAATTAATTCGAAGCAAACTGAAAGTCCGCATTCAAAACAACAGTTCAATGTGACTCTGCCATAGGTCAGCCAGTTTTACGCCACATTCATCAAACTTTGCTCACATTGGGAAAAACACTGGGTGGGCGAGACTTGGTTGTAGTTGCTCCAAGACACTGGGAAGAAGAGCAGAGGGGGACAAGCTACCGTGCTGACAGAAATATGAAAAATGGGATTGACCACATCCTTCTTAACGAAAGACGTTGGGAAGTAAAAATGTAATCTTCAATCCACTTCCAAGTGCGGCAGCACGAAAACATGGTGCCTATTCATAAACTGGTTGGTCATCCCTTTTACTACATGCTTTTGTCTTCAATAAAAAATGAATATACGACCTCGAGCAGTACAGTCGATTTGTACCCTGAATGCAACTGTTCTGGTTCATCCTTGACTATCTTTATTCATTGTTGGTTGCATTGTAATGCAACCAACATAAATCTGGAATACAATTTGCGAGAAGGTATGGCACCCATGTAGGCAAAAGTAATCTATCGCACTTTATGTTCCCTGAACGTCCCTTGTTACTTTGTTCCTAGGCTGAAATAACAATATCAATACATAGGCTTCGGCACACTCATAAGATTGTGCACCACGAAATCTATCGCTCCATAAACAGCCTGCTCGTCTACCTGTGTTCGTTCCTGCATTGGGGTCCAACCGGAATCGCGACCGGAGAAAATAAATTCTGAGCAACTTTATTCCAGAAGCTCCCGTCGAGACAACTTCAATTCCAAACTACGCACTCTGATTCATCCGAAATACAGGCAGAAATTTCCCTTTGTGAAAAGCGCAACAGAACTGCCAGTCTTTGTGGGCCAATCTCAGTTTCTATCACGCCGCTGCATTTCATTTCTTAGTCAAAAAGATCGCGACCTAATGATCTTCTAGGCCGTCTTTGAGAAACACCCCTATAACTACTCGTGCACTGATGAGTTCGTAGCTGCACTAGACTAGCAATACCAAAGTGCGATTTAAAAAACAAAACGACATCCCGGCCTAAAGTCTGCGCATGAAACTGTTTTCAACAGAACAGTATTGACTGCTAACACGATCAGTGTGATTTTGTCATTCTGACACATAAAACTAGCGCCACTATGTCCAGAAATACTTCACTGATCCAGGATAAAATTCCTTAGCTCCAAAAAACAACCACATGCCCGTGAGTAAAGAAATGCGTAGTCGCACACACGTGGAACAAAGCACTCACAATTCTGGGCAAAAAAATCAAAAGTATCGCGATTTCGGATTCCATTAAAATTTACAGCAAAAGGATGGCATAATCAGATTTTCCAACAAAAAATCAAGCTCTCATATGTACTAACTAACTTGAGCACTTACAAAATAAATACAGTGAGGCGGCCCACAGCCCGCGCTCCACACAGCGGCTGCGTCCTGAAAGTGACCAGCAAGGCCACGAGATTTAAATGCATCACTTACTACGATAACAAAAGATATCCTTTAACTTAGACGTCGAACCCCAGTGAGCGTCGGCAGTAATAATATATTTTTGATTGGCACAGCGTTTTTTGTCATCTCAAGCTTATACCTGCTTTTTCGACCTGGCGGTAGCGCGTAATCCTTAATGAGGTAAATCCCCGGCAAACAAACTTTTGAATTAGAATTCATGAGATCACTGTCACACAAACAAATTTAGCGCTTTATCTTATGCATTTTTTTTCGCAAGTTTGCCTGTTTTATTTCAGGGCGCAATGTTGGTCCGCACTAATTTCGGACCCGCACGAACCTTGTTGGTAATGCTGTACAGTATCGGTGGTTCTCGTTTTGTTTGTGACCACATGCTGGGGATTCGTTTGCACTTTCGCATCAATTAATTTCATAATGTTGTAACGTAAAATTGGCGAACGCCTTGTGTTTCAAATTTGATAATCAATTTTTTTTAAACAGTCAACAGCCGTTGCATGCATTAGCTTCTGTGGGCCGTTCGTAAATTTTGCGTGCTGTTTCCGGTTTCGCTCCCTCCTTCCATTGTTTTCTAAACGGTGGCATTGTTTTTGCTGTCCAATTAACCCTGAATAAGCGACCCCTTACAAAGATGCCTTTATTTTGAGGCCCTTGATTGTCAACGTCCCAAATTCATTCGCTAAACTTTGCAAAGAATTCTTAAATATTTTCCACCTTTCTACCACGCGATCTCTACCACCAGCGCTCCAGGTTAATTTCGTTGCCCTGGCTTGAAGCTAAGCCATTTTTTACTTATTTAAGAGCAACCCTGGGTTAACGCAACCAAAACGGTTCATACAGATATGTGATCAGCTCTATCTAACGGGAATAATTAATTGGAAGCGCTAAGTCCATTTGCGATGTCTGGTAGCCGAGTTATTACTTGGCTCCCTCTCTTTTATTCTTGTGCAGGAGGGAGGGCAACTGCAATCAGTCCAGAAATCCTGGTTCTGCCGAACCGAAGTCGAAAGACTAGGGTCCAGGCAATGGATTGCAGATTTAGATCCTCCTAATGTCGGCCTTGTTTGTCCCCTTGGTTACACTTGGTGATGCACTTAGGAACAACGCATTTTCCGCCTAACCCGCAGATACGGCCTGTGTACGCAAACCGGACGGAGATTTTAGCTCGATTACAAGCACTTAAACATATCTACTGATTAATTTGACTTGGACCCAAAGGGGTTGATCCCTACAAGAATAAGGTTTGGTGCTTCGTTCCACTAACGCTCGTTGTTCCATCATTGGCAATAAAACAGGTGTGCCTTGACGCTGCCGGTACTTGATATGTTTTTATAGCAAGTTTTTGCCAATGGTGAATATATAGAATTTTTGAAATCGACACACGCAGTAAGCTCATACCACTTATTTTAATGTTGCACGCTTTGATGTATGGTGCTGTAAATCTGTTTTCTCAGTAAAAATCGTTGCTTTTACCTGCTGCATCCTCATCTTTGGGCGCAGTATCCTATGGATTGCGGGTTACTGGCTGCCACTACCGAAACGGCTCGGGTGGTGGTCTGCGTCTACAGACCTCCGGTTTCGTCCCAACCCAGATATTCGGCGAGTAGAAACTACAAGCGCACTTTAGGTTCTACATCGTCATCCTCTGACAGATAGCGCTGACGGCGTAACACCCAGATTGTTTGAAAATTGCTTTATCAATTTATCGGTTCGTTCATCTTTATGTAATGACGCCGATTTTGACCGTACTCTTTCTTCTGCTCGATGTATTTACGCTTATCCGTTTTGTCCCTGTAATCTTTAGCTAACATCGCAGAGCGGACATGTGGTGCATCCACGAATTACTTGAATAAGGGCGTCTTGTTTTGTTAACTTCAACTTTCTCCTTATCGCTCTTGTTGTAAACTACAAACGTTCAGTTCGTTTACGTTGATTTTTTGGCGACCACGCTCAGGCACGAGTTCGTTGGATCTGATCATGTGTGCAAAATTTCTTGTATTTGTTTAAACCAACCGACAGGAACTTTCTATTTGTTCCTTCCCATCAAGCACCCAGCATCTCTCATTTCTCTAATTTTCGACTTTTCGGCTGTATGGTTACCGAGTTTCACTGTGAAATGCACGGGTGGTGTGTACATAATTTTTAACTTTTTGGGTTTTTCGTCAAATTATTCTACGTGTTTCACTGTGGTTCCAAAACGCTATCCAGAAAGTAAAAAGTCCGCTTTTGGAAGAATCGTGGTGTGAATCACTAATGAATTACTTTTTTAAGAAGTGTACAGGTAGTCTTCCCTCACTGGAGAGTTTCTGTTTACCACTATTGTTGGCGATGCCCGTTGAATTCTTGTCGGTGGCGAGCCAAAAGTTCGGGCGATCATTTCACGCTGCTCCTCATATGGAATGGTGGGCATTTTCCACTAAACTTTAGTAGCATCCTGTGCGCGACTTGCAGGCTGCTGGCCATGCCTGAATGATCAGTCACTCCATAGTGCCTCCCACTCACCACATGGGTATTTATTACTGCATAAACAAGTAGTCTGCCACCGCTTGACTAGTTTGTATATTTAAGCGGTGTGGGGCTTGCTGCTATGTTGTGCGAGAGGGAGGAAGTTGCAGGTTCCCACTCTGTGCGCCCGTTTTACTCTTCCAGAAAGTGAACTTTCTGCCTCCCGTCCGTTCTTCGGTTACCGAATAGAGGACTACTTTTTCATCAGGATTAGCCATTAAATTCTCGAGAAGTGATTCAACGTCTGAAGTTAAAGTTAAAGCTCCCAGAACTTCTCCCTTTGGCCGTGGCTTCTGGGTTGAATTCTGCTCCCAGCATGTTATCTAGTATATTGGTCTTGGTCTCCTAACAAGCATGTGGTTTTGCTTTCGTCTTGGCATCCACTCCCCCGAAGCTGTGGGCCAGACTGGGGTGCAAAGTCAATGGGTGACCAATCACAAGTGCAGAAATTTGAAAACTCCGTAGTTGCTTTCAGTTGATGGCTGCCTACGACCGCGTAAGACCCTAAATGAGCCCCATTCCACATTGCCACCAATTCCATAGGATTGAGGAAATTTTTCCGTTGAATGTGCTTTCACAACCTGCGTTTCTTTTGTGCCATGTTCCAAAACTGTTTGTGTGCCACATTTTCTGTTTTTCTCGGTTATCATGGAATATCGAATGATTGTGCTCGACGTGAACGTGCTTGTTCGTACGAGTTACACCATCGGCACACTGAGGACATAAATCTGCAACGCTTCTGGCACTCCAAAGTTATTTTTCTCCCGGAATTATGGCGGAACTTGATGGCAATAAATTGTTTCCCATAAAAATCTTACCCGTTTGTTTATTCATTTTAAATGAAACAACTATGAAAGTGATGAATGATTCACGATATCGAGCATTTTAATAAAAACCGAACAATGAACAGTTAAGCTGCAATGGCTTAAATGAAGGCATAATTTTAAGGTTGTTTGTGGTGCCAAAGGAAGTTGGAATGAAATTAATCAGTTCGAATGGCTTACAGTGAGCCGCATGTTAGAATCATACTCTTAGGCATGGGGTTCAATTTCCAGCTGATAATAATGCGCTCTTTGCAATTTCGAAGAACAACGGTCTAGTGTCTTTGGTAAATGTGAGCATGTTGGTTCGCCATCGTCCTGAATGCGTGCGACACAATTCAGGAGTCACGATCGTTTCTTCATTCGAAATCTTTTCACTTTTGCATAATTCTTCAGCATATTGAAGTCTACGAAGAAATAAACCTGGGTATCCTGTCGTCCTCTAGTATCGATTTGGTTGTTAAATCACGCAGCACTTCTCCAATTTTTTTAGGCCTACTTAATATACCGAAAGGTTTACAGCAGCAGCATCTAAAATAACCACTAACCACTCCCCCCTCGCAACCTTGAAGTGACATAACATCACCAAGGTCCAAAGTAAAAGCGGGTCGGATTCCGGTCACGAGCTATTCCTTAAAGTTTTGGGCATAAATCTTCCCAAAGGTTTACTCGGTGTCTTCTTCCACATTCACAGCGTTAAGATCAGAGTAATTTATCCTTGCGTCGGGAACGTTCTGACTCACTACTCATGGTCACTCGTGTCTTCGAGATGGCTAGGGCCCTTGGTAGCTTGGCGTAGGATATTGCATCTCTATAAAATCGTTCGGTAAGAACCTAGATTTAAAGAGGGTGTGTTAATCGGAATATGCGTTTGTACATGCTTCCAAAGCAGCTCTCTCTGTACCTCATTCTTAAATTAAAATATCGATCGGAGCGCAGACCGTGGCAGTCGATTGGTAGCGAAAATGGGTAAAGACTTTGGCCACGGCGTCTCTAGAAGACTAAGTCAGGTTTCCTGGTGTGGATTAGTGGTCGGTTCGCTACACGGTAATTGGAATCATTTGGGAGAACCAGCAACCGTTTCACCAAGACGTGGAGTGGCATAGCACCAGAGGTTCAAATTCTGAAGAACCCAGTGTCGGCAAAAGGTTCGTGGAATATGACTGCTTTCGTATGCTCACTGTTACCGATCTAATAGTGCTGTAAGAGAGTGATTTACGTGCTCTGTCACTGCTATCCGAAAATGCTAGAAAGTTGTACTTTAACTTATGATCGCCAAATTACTTATTGAAGCGAACAAGGAACGGTAAACCACGGGCGTTGAGGCTTGGATTAAATTTTCTTAAATTACGTTTCGTTTATTATTAGATGAGTGAGCAGCATAGAAGTTATGGATGTGTTGAAGATGCTCATCTGCAGGTTCTCCGGTATGTTTGCACTGGTTCTTTCATGGTTTGAAGCGATTAGTTTGTGACAGAAACATGATAAAAGACGCATTCATTGGATCCATTTGAGTGCAAAAATTTACTACTTCAGTTTACTTCAAATCCATTTGCCTGCCAGGTCAACTCCTCCATCCATTATTTCAGAACGGAACAGCTGAAGATAATCTGCGACTTAATTTGGGACAGTCGGGTAGTATAACGCGGACACAGAAACCATGGATTGTGGTGTACAATGGATGATGTACACTACGGGTGTAAAATAGAAGGAATTTCGGAGAAAATAGAAATGAACTCAAAAAGGAGCAAATCAGTAGAAGGCCACTGGCGAAAACTGGTGATACAATAGTTAGAGGATGTCATCGTAGGTTACAGCCATAATGCGAAGACAGAAGACAACTGACTTAGAGAAGCGCCTCTGCAAATGATGAGGCGATGAAAGGAAAAGAGAGGAAATGAATTTGATACAGTCAGTTCGAAAATGGGAAATAGTAGAAGGACAAGTTGAAGAAATCAGGGGCCGCCAGCAACGTATGTATGAATGCTCAAGCCAAACTAAATAAAAGCGGACCATTCGTGCACCCAAGAACACCGGGTTATTCCAAAAGACGGGTTTCAGGAAGTCCAGCGCATGTAAGGCCGTCTGGCGTTCGGCTAAGCGCCCAGCAGCAGCTACCAGCGATCGCGATGATCGAACCATCAATCCTCCCTCTGTTTCCCATCATCCTTCGTTCTTCTTCTCCATTCAGTGACAATAATCGTTTCGAAACCGTAGCCATATCTGCCCTTGTGTCTTCTGTGCTTAACTGGAGCACGGCAGACTTGTATTTGCGTATACCGGTACGACTTCATTAAAAAGGGACAACTGTTCAGTTTGCGACGCACCGTGGGACCACTGAAGAAAGCGGGCGGGTTAGTGAATTACGAACGGACGGTTTGTGATTAGTTTTTCAAAGCATAAGCTGGTTTCAGGCAAGTGCCTATCTCTCAGTGATCGACGCATTCAGGTATTTCCGCTTTTTCTAAATTTCAGACAATGTCCCCAAGCAGATTCTTACCAGCAAACGGATAAAACTTGTTCCGAGAACCTTGGTCTGGGCCGATTGACTGAACGCTAATCTCGTAATACGTTTGCTTGCCTTTAACTGTCGTGACCAATTGTGCAGCACCGGAAACACTGACACTCGACTGGTACACCGAGATACCCGGAAGGGGTGGAAATTTGGAATCGGGTCTGATGGGCCGTGCAGCTAGACGGGCGGCAGTGAACTCCCCGCCAAAAGTGCTGCACACTCTGCAGGCTGTAACCACTTGGAAAAGAATGCTAAAGTATTCTAAGAACTGTCGTTGTACTGCTGGATACAGCTCCGACTGTAGTGTTTGAAGCGTCTGCTATCACATAAATCGGTGCTTAAGAGTCGATATGTGTGAGTAGTGCTATTTTGGTGATACCCTCCTTAATGGAAATGAACACCTGCTTCGAGGCCGCCAGGAATGCGAAGTTACGCTTAAATCCCAGAGCAGATCTGTAAGGAAGTTAATTGCTTTCGCACATTCAAGAACAAAACGCCGATAGAAGTTAATTAGGCCGAAAAATTGCCACATCTGCCAACAAGAATGAGAATATGCGTAGCCCTGAATAGCGGTGACATTATCCAGCAAGGGAGCTACACCGGAGGACGAGACGATATTTCCTAAGACGTTGACGCTGGGTTTCTCAAGCTCGCAATTTGAAGCGTTAGTCGGTACGCCATGTTTGTTGAGGCGGTCAAAAAGAGCCCGTAGGTGAGTGTAATGTTGCTCCTCCGAGTGGCTAGCTACTAGCATATCGTCATGGGTACACATAATTGTTCTCTAACCCGTGTGTGACCCCGTCATATACCTTTGGAAGGATGAGCTGCATTGCTGAGCTTCAAGGGAATCCTCATGTACCCCAACACTCTAAGGGGTGTGGTAACCACCGTTTTCGGTACGTCTGTGTTTCTTCGGTATTTGATCGTATGCTTGAACGAAGTCCATGCGGCTGAATAACCCGCAACCGGACAGCGTCGAAGTAGAGTCTTGCTTATGGGGAGTCGGGTATTTAATTTGGGAAAGATGACACTGTTGAGTGCTCTGTAGTCCCCATATGGTTGCCAGTTGCCAGTGAAGTTAGGGACCATGTGAAGAAGAGAGGCTTAAGTACTACTGAAAGATCGGATCATTCCAAGTTCCAACATGCAGTCGAGTTCTTCCTTGGCTAGGCGGAACTTGCCAGGAGCTAGGCGAGGAGGCCGACTAAGCGTTGGGCGTCTGTGGTCTGGGTATGGTGGGTTACCTCAGAAATGGCGGCAGGAAGTAGACCGATGTTTCGCAGGGTGCCCGGGGTGTCGCGAAGTATCTCGCTGCTAGACTGTTGACATTTCGGTTCAGAATATTGGGGCAGGATTTAATTGGCGATAGCGTACGAGCCGGTTACGGTCAGCGAAGTTCAACGGTCTACAATTTTTCTGTGCTGAACATCGACGAGCACGTCAAAATGATGGAAGAATTCTGAGCCAAAAATAGGGTGCGGAACGTCAGCAACAGTGATTGCCCAAAGAAATGAGCGAATCAGTCCTAGATTGAGAGCGAGGATAAAATGTCAGTCCATGCAGATTTCGATGCCGTAAGCAGCCCGTAGCGCCTCCGCGTGCGCAGCGGTCAAATTTTTCGGGTCACGAGGGCTTACACTAACCTTCCACTTGTATCCATAAAGACTAGCCTACCAGTCGTCAGGTCACCGAGGGTAAGTTAGTGACAGTTTGTAAATAGCTCGGTGTCCCCTACCGCGACCACAAATCGGGAATCTATTTCCCCCATTTCTCGCCTGGGAATGTGAACCCTGGGTCATATCTATTTTCTAAATCACCAAAGCGGTTGTGATACTTACGGTATCCTTCCGCCAATGGCAGGAAGGTTGGCTTGAGAGAGGGGCTATTGCGTCTATTTCGACGCAAGTTGAACCGGTTTTGTCGCCGATCTCTATCGACTGTTAGCCGCTGTAGGGATGCGCCGATCCTCGTCAGAATATTTGTTAATTTTTCCTGCGAAGGTGAGAACTCGGCTCTGGTGGATTGGAAAGATTTTAGTGCCGAGAAACTCGGGCCGTAGCCTGACATGATGTCATCAGCGATTTCGTCGGTCTCCCCTAGTGAATACTTGTGAGCAGAACTAAGTAGGGGAGGCAGACGTAGCGGGAGCCGTTAAAGCCGCAACCATCAAAACGCTGGGTCTTTGACGAACGGTGCGCCTCTGAGACGCCGCATTTCCTGCAGTAGCTCTGAGGGCTTTTTATTTCCGAGCTCGATCTCATGAAAGAACTGCCGAATACGCCGATCGTCAACAGGGACAGTCCGAGGCATAACCGCTTCTTTGAACGCGTCGCAGCTGCGCAAAGAAATAATGACGTCCCTTACCTGAAGGGTTACATCTGGAGAAAAACGGCCAACGACCCGTCTAAAAACGGATGGCGTCGCTCGTTATCCCATCATTCTCGAACTGCAGTTCAATTAGTGTAAACCAGAGTTTGGGTCGGGCGGCATGAGCGAGGGTATGTGAAAAGTTTTTCCCCTACTGATGAGTTTGGCGACGGTTTTCACTCCGTGGACATGGCGCCGTAATGAAAAAAACGTGCTGAAAACTACCGATGAAAAACGCAGCCAGTAAATGTCAACATGTGAGGACAATTCACATAAATGCAACGGTAATGTCTATCTGTGCCTAAAGGCCAACCGAGTGTCAGCAAAAAGGAGTAGAGACTCACGTGACCAGTCAATCACGTTATGTTGTGTTACTAGCCGCGAGTCCAGGAATAGAACCCGGGTATCTTGGAAACTGCTTCTCTGACCCCCAGCCAAACACTTTGAAGCCGAACCGAACTGACGCGGTCTGAAGTGTCCCGAGCGCCCCACCTGAACTCTGCGCTACATTGGGATATGGAGCACGTTAGCCGTCGGTAGGTTGAACTGTTGGCTGGTTTGTGACTGTTTTCAGGCCATTTAGTTGTTAATCGCCTAAATTCCTCATTGCGGTTTGCATGTGTATCCTCTGATGATGCTGGTCATCTTTCATGCTTCGAGCGTTCGCTTGGCTGATGGTAGTCTGGGGTCCGTTTGTATTTGGTACAATGGTTTTGTTCTTGACAGATAGGGAAGTTGCCAGAACTAAGCGAAATATAAATTGCGAGAGTGTTCACCGTAATCCGTAAGCCTTAGCTGGTTATCGTTCGCCAATGCCGACTAATACATCTGGTTTATTACCAGGGCCACCCCTTCTTCCCATTCCGGAACGACTCCCTGACTGTCCCTCTCAGTGGTCTTTTTTGACACAACCAGGGGTTCTTTCAGGGGGACAGTCTGCGGGCCGAGTAGTGTCCTCTGTGAGTTGTGAGTTGATAGTATTAACGCTAGATCACTTAAGTGCTAGTTCTTGATTTGTGTCAGTCATTTCTCCCTCCAACTCAGACATAGATTGCGTTAAAACAACGGATTTTGTTAATCATTAAATTTTCCTTAAACATAAACAGTTTGAGGCACGTAAAGAAAAAAAGGCGAAAATCCTTAATCCATTATTCCCTTGATGAGAAGCGGATCACAGGACGACTGAGTGCTCCTCAGTGCTTCCTAGGGAGATTGCTGCAGCGTACTTTTTCATCTTGAACTACCCTTTGTCGGTGGTTTGATGTTTTTTTTCTATAGTCCATGTCATGTTGATATTATCAACTTTTCAAAATTCAACGAAGCAGTGTTTGTTAAGACGTCGTTAGTCGCAAGGCCAAGCTAAGTGCGGCCGTAAGAGGGTGAGCACCCGATATATTTTGCACAAGATTGCACAGTGATGGACTGTGTTTCAGTGTCTTTATCTGAGCGAAACCCAATAGATCTGTATCGTGTAGTATTCGTTACGTTTGAGACAATGCGGTGTAAGCACCTATGGTATCACAATGTAATGGTGTCATTTGATGCGAGTGAAGTAATTAGGTACATCATCAGTTTTTACTGCTATATCCAAGACAGTGTAAATCAAAGGTGCCCCCAATAAACTTTGATTCATAAATCGGTATCCATCACTGTCAACAACCACTAATCATCTCCCAGGAACCTGAAATGAGCCATGAGGTGAAATGACACCAGTTTCGGAACATATGATTCTCAATTGTATTTTGCTTATCTAGATCGCCAGTTAGTTCCTCTTCTATTTTTACAAAGACAAAACGGACCATGAACAGGTGATTCTGTGTCTTCCGTTCTCAGCCCTCTTTGCCCTCTCTTGTTAACCGTAACGTCCCCACCAGCAGTATGCCCGATGCTTGCAACGATTCATTGTTGGATACTTTCGTGGATGGGTTTCACTCAGGGAACTTACATTCTTTTAAGCCTTGCCAACCTCTGAATCTCCTCTTTTTCAATGTGCTTGTTTGGCGCTGGCAGTGGATCCAATGGCTTTTGATGTCTGCCACGTCAGCTACGCAAGGACTCGGGATTCGAATAGCGTAATCCAGTTAGCTTCGTCTAAGGTCTCGACAAGGTATGTCCTGTGCACGTCAGGAGATGAAACAACTCAAGCAATGGGTCAACCCGGTGTAGGAATGGTCTTGAGCGGGAAGGCTGTAGTGGTTTCTTGAGACTGGATCCCGCTGTAAGACTGCAGGGATCAGTCGGGGTATGAAGGAATAGCTGTGTCAAGCGCAGTTTATGTCATTTTGGCATACGATTCAACAGAATGTATCACCGACACGAAAAGACGAGTTTTACGGCAAGCTCGTCACTTTTGTTCGCAAGATCTAAGACACCGACATTGTGGTGTTATCGGGCGATCCTACTGCACTCGTTAGGACTTGAGGCATCAGGGGCTTATTTAGACGGGTGCTATGCCTTTCTTGCTCAGTGTGTAGTTAACAGAGACAGAAATCAGTTTTTTTGCAGACAACCGTTTATCCCTGTCTAGCGTGAATTTCGGACAGTTCATGCAGCACAACGAAATGGCGCTCTAACTTGACAGGCAGTCTAAATCAGATCGACCATATCGCAGTAAGCTATTGTTGGCGCGGTTTTCTCCAAAACTAGATCCTGCTAGTCCACGTACATAAAGTTGGACGCCAGTCTGGTTCTGGTACGATTTCCACTGTAGCTTAGTAGCAAATTGCAAGATGAACTGGCCATTGAACGTCTGTCTGATTCGGTTGTTCACACCAGTAGCGAACAGAAACTACCAAACGAGCTAAGAGATCCAAAAACGATGGACAGTGGGATTAAATCAAAGAGACGATTCATGTTGCAGCGGGTCAATCAAAGACGCCATCTCACAACAGATACAGCTTAGTGGATCACACAGGTCAGCTCCCTAATTGTAAGGTGGTGAATAAAACACGACGAAACCTACAGCGTCCAGTAACGATAAGCCTTAGGAAGAGCATTAAAATCTGGTGGGTTAAGGCAGCAAACAACTGCTCCAAGTAACAATCGGACTGCTTAGGCTTATACATGACACCGCCGGGCAGGGAACTTTTTTTAGTGAAATCTTTTACGATAGAAACGGAAAGCCCATTCATGTCAGATAGCAAGAATTCGCCTGTTAGGATGAACTTAGCTGGCCGCGCGCTAATTTAGTTAGTTGGACGCTCACAACTGCAAGTCATTAGGAGATATATCTTGACTTCCCAATGGAAATGCAATTGGAG
Organism: Fasciolopsis buskii; assembly: GCA_008360955.1. NCBI lineage: Eukaryota > Metazoa > Platyhelminthes > Trematoda > Plagiorchiida > Fasciolidae > Fasciolopsis > Fasciolopsis buskii. Next base: position 59,651 of record LUCM01004569.1, on the reverse strand, counting down.
TCGAACGTTCGACTGCTGAAAGGACTGAGGTCGGCCGGTCCTGGTGAATTCCCTTCTCCCCGGTTATTTTCACACTGGGTGGAGAAATCCTGATAGGGTCACCATCCTTACTGACTTCTATTTGAGCTAGAAGTATATTCCGTGATTGCAGCAGCCATCGCGGGATTAGTCTAATAAGAGCCATCAGTAATAATGGTAATAAAAAACCTGTTTCCTTTTTCTGTGATATTTTGGGTGAGCACAATATTCTGCTATCACGGGGCCATTCACTGATTGCACCCGTGTTCAAGGATGGAAGACACTTCGATTGCCATCATCATCATCGTCATCATCATCATCGTCATCATCATCATCATCATCACTATCATCATCATCATCATCATCATCATCATCATCACCATCATCATCATCATCATCTTCATCATCGTTCAGCGTTAAATAGCAAGGCAAACCTCACTGACCGCCGCCTTTCCCCAGAGTTACACGTTTATATAAAAAGAGTGAATATCAAAGGGGAACAGGGAATTGACCTACACGGGTGGGAAAAGATAAGACGCTGCTGCGAAACACAAAACAGTCTAACTGTACAAACGAATTCTTTCAATCATTCTGATTCGACAGAAAATGACAGCACGATCCTCACTGTTCGCGGTTCACTGCCATATCCTTAAGTGTCTCCAGCCAGCTAGTTGATGGGTCTCTCGGGCCCCAACCACGAAGGCGTGAGACATCTACTTTACCTAAGTTCGCTGTACATTTTCTCATCCCGCGTTGCCACGTCATCTGTTGACCTCCACATGGCTTCTTCTATTCCTTAGGAGGAACACAAAATAGGGCACGATATGGTAGACAAGTGTTCGTCATACGCAACATGTGACCCAACCAGCGTAGTCTTCTAAGTTGCATACGCTGAAACAAGGTATTTTCNGAAGTGGCACCCAATACCAGATTCCTAACCTCAATTTTACTCACCCGGTCACCCCATCCAATCCTAGCCGTACTACGTAAACATCGGTTGTCGAAAACCTCCAGCCGACGAACATCGCCCATACGCATACTCCACGTCTCGCAACCGTACAACAAAACTGAACGCACTGCAGCACAGCACACACGACCTTTCAACTTCAGTGAAATATCAGGCCGACGCCACAAGTGCTTCAATCCAGCGTAAGCTGCCCGAGCCTTGGATATACTTGTGTTTACCTCCAATCCCGAGCTACCATCGTTAGACACGCAGCTACCAAGGTAGGTGAAACGGTCCACAGTCGTTATTTCCTCTCCATCCAGTATTAAGTTCGGCGCTGCTGTGGTCCAGTCCTGTAACAGTACTTTGCACTTTGAAGGTACAAAGCACATGCCAAACCGAGCAACCGATCTCGACAGTCTATCTGGTGTCCGGCTTTGATTATGGCATTCATGGTGGAATTAGTTTAATTCCGAACCTGGCAGCGATACTGTTTCGCCATCCGACATCGGTTGGCGGGAGTAACGCCCACGAACGGCAAGCCGGATTTCGCCCAGGTTAAAGTTGTGTTGGCCAGGTTGCGATGTGGTCAGTCAGATAATTGGAGTGAGGACGAGTGGCCTGTTCCTAGGGTTTTATTCATCTCTGTAAAGAGGAACCAGTTGTAAGGAAAAATGAGAAATACAATTAGTAGAAGTAACAATGCAGTACTGGTAAATAATTCAGGATTACTATCAATTCTTCACCACACTTCCCCGTTGGTTTGGAATCAACGGCGTGAAACAAAAGAGCGGTATACAGAGTGCGAACTATGAGATTAACGAAATGCGTGCAATAAAGATGATGAAAGATATGTCCGATAAGAAGCTACACTTCTCTGTTTATCAGGTTATGGGGACAAGTTCTTTACTGTTGTTTCGACGAAGTTTTGTATGATTGATCAATACGTGGCATGCCGGTTTCTATGATGTGGGGCGTATTGTCCGTTACGTCACTGTTATTATTAAGATGTGATTTGAGGATCGGCGATAATCTCTGTCCCTTCTGCTTCCATATGCTCCGACGTAGTTTTGTGTTCAGTTCCTTTGTTCATCAGTTGGGGTTAGAATAATGTATTTCTCCCGGAGGGGCCAGCTGGCGTACGGCCTGGGAAGCGCTCATGAGCATAATTGGGGTTGCACTTGACGCAGTTTGCTTCATCGACCAGTGGATTGTACTATGATAGACTTACATTCTTTCGACTTAGTCTTTCCTGGAGTGAGTAGCCAACGCGGTAGGGAAGCACCTGAGGCCGATTTACGGTTGTTTGAAAAATCGTTCATGAGGAGTTGCGTTAATGGCCGCGTGGCTTTGATGGCGCCGCTGTAAGGCGGAATGTAGAATTATGGTTCGATAGTCGCACAAGCGTCCTCGATAGAGAATGGGAGGTTCTTTGAAAGCACAAAGTGAGTCAAATGATGTCAGGGTGACAAGCTTTCGTGCCTTGTTTGTAGGTCAGAAAATGTGTAAGATGTACAGCAATAGTTACGAGATAAGACATCAGTGGCTGAATTTTCTGTAAACAATATCGAACTGGAAAGGCAAGTGTTCTAGTTTCCACCACTGAATTTCATCACTTTATTCCCTTCTGACGCATGCCGTACGTGGAGGAGACGGAGTGTTGATCGGTGACCAGAGTGAAGTGATGACTCAGTGGATAATGACGCCTCCTGCTGAGGGATTCGACGATAACATGAGCCTCTTTCTCAACATCCGAGTGCCCTCGTTCACTAGATGATAAAGTTCTCCAGAATAACACTGGTTGCCCATTTTGATTTAGGGTTGCTGCTTTCAGGCTCAATAGTGCTGGCCGCCACATTTTGAAGATCAAACTTCAACGTTTAAAATGCATGTCTGACGTGATCAGGTAGCGGGCAAACTGAGTTATGAGCCAGAGATCAGAAAACCGCGGGATCCAAGCAAACAGGCCAACAAGTCGTTGCGATTTTGTTTACGACCAAGGCGATTGACCGCTTCTCGAAAACGAGCTGCATTCTCGTCATTTTCCCTCGCTGTACGTTCACGTGCGGCGATGTTTTCGACATAAGCATACGTACCCCTTATTTAGGCTTCTTGAATGATATGGTCAGTGCTCAACTTTACAACCAAGGCGTCGGGCAGCACCATATGATATATAAGCTTTCGGTATTCACCAAGGCCCTGAGATTTGTACCGCTAACGGGCATGGTAGTAAGAGCGTTAGATAAAGTTCCAGCAACCGCCGAAAGTATGGTAGTCAAGGACCAGTAAACTTTATCGTTTTCCCAGAAAAATTTCTAGACTTGCAAACATTTTGACATTTTGACCATGTAGGTTGCAGGTAGCATTCCGAACAGGGTGTAGCTGGCTTTACAGCAAAAGAGTGCATGGCTCAACTAATTCGGCCGAGTCGGAGTTGTATCAACGCCACAAAGAAGGAGTTCAGCTGGCGTGTAAAATAAATCGGATCATTTCTGTGCCTTCGTCATAGTCTTTGTTTTGTCGATTGCTGACCTGAGATCAAGTGTTTTGTGCTCCAGTAATCTGCCTGATGGGGCTGGACTTAAGTTCCTGAATAGGCACGTCGCGGAGAACCTCTTCTTCGTGTTGGTCAGCACTAATGGCGTGGTAATTGCGATCTGTCAAGAGAGAGCTGTAAGCTTGCAGAGGAACTGGTCGGTTAAGTCTCCAGCTTCTTGCTTGCAAGTCATTGGTAGATTTGGGGCAAACACTTCATTTTTTGACTGCAAGTAACTAGTCTGTAATGTTGATATAGCGATGTCATAATCGCAACAATTTTTCACATGAAGGAAAACACGGTGCTAGGTAGTTGAACAGTAACTTGTCGGGTTGCAGATGTTCGATAGATTCAAAGTTGACGAATTTGCAGTGCCAGTGAGTCAAGGACTCAGCAGCATCGGATGCGTTCGGATCCATGTCGAAAAGTTCTGCTCGGCGATATTGGTCCATGGAAAATGAGATAAATGATACGGTTGTGCTCAATCGAACAACTGAAAAAAGAAAAGTGGCCTATTTATAGGGCTTTATTCATCCCAGTAACGAGGAATCACTTGTGAGAAAGAGAGAAGAACAAATAATAGAGGTGACAATGGAGTAATGGTAAATAATTCGGAATTACTATCAAGCTTTCACCACACAGATATTTACCTTCCGTCGGTTCCCTGAAATGCGCCACACACCCCGTTGTTCGACAAGCGTAGTTCTTCTGGTCGCATTTAACTCAGTTAACCGGACAGCACTGTTCATTAATCTTCATCGGAAGGGTATGTCAGAAGTTAGTGAATCTGCTTCGGGCTCTGTACTCGCATAATTATGGGCGCGTAAGAGTTCACGGTGAACTACCAGGTTTATTCGAAAGGATCGATGGTGTTTGACAGGGGTGCTCCATTTCTCCACTATTGTTTAACTTCGTCTTGGACGAAATAATGGAGGATACTTTAGGAGGTCCTCTGGATGTAGGGTTCGGACTAGCAAGTGGGGAAAAGTTGTATGACTTGGGTTGCGTGGACGATCTTTTGTGCTTATTCGAATTTGTGGAACGTGCGCAACATACCCTAGCCGGACTCGCAGAGACTTAGCCCCATTTGGTGTATGTGCTTTGCGTATAGTGATGCTAAAAACTGGACGCAAGTGTTTTCGAGACTGATACTCGGTGGCGAGCAACTGCCCTTTTCGGTTACCTCGGTAACTATGTGACGAAGGCTGATAACACAGTATTAAATGTGAACACACCTAGGTAGCAGTTCGTTGTTGCTCGAATCGTTGCGTTGCCTAACGCACTGAGACCCATTGTGTTGGTATGCCGCTCCAAGTTTCAAAGTCAAATCTGCCGGTCCTTCCAATCTAGTAGTGTATGAATTGATATACTGGTTTGAAGAAGTTCATCTGGTTCTTAATTTCGGTATTCGCTTACGGTGTTCATTTTCTAAAATTTGGACGATGCAGAGAAGATTAGGATGGCCCTGCGCAAAGGTGTTGTGTTGCCGAGTTTGATTGGTCTATGCACACACTGAAGCACAAGACACAAGTACTCGCAGTGCACGATATCCCAGGAGAACAGCCTGTAGTCTAGTGGGACACGAACACACACACACAGAGGTTGGAGACACAAAAGTTCGAGCTTAAGACTCAAGGCCCGTAGTCGCACAACGAATGGAACAGATCTGCTGCTCCCTTGAATGAGCAGCCACACGGAACAATAAGCGGCGCGAAATACGAACAGCTAGCCCAGCCCGCTAGCAGAAGAGAGAAGACGAACACAGAGTACTGCCGCGCGTTT